>ML396578.1:2065-19773 GCA_005239525.1 Nicotiana knightiana | reverse complement strand
TATATATATATATATATATATACGTATATACTATTGGAAAGAAAGGTTATGCTTATTGTGAACTGTTGATTTGATTTTATGTGATTCTTACAACTTAGACTTGATTTATTTCCAGTACTACTGAGTTGGCGTACTCACATTACTCTGTGCAGCCTTGTGTGCAGATACAGGTGCTGATACCGATCGTTAGTCATCTATTTATGTGCGGAGCCGGAATTCGGGACATAGAGGTAGTTGTTCAGCGTCCGCAGCATCTTCCCTTTCTTATTTTGCACTTAGTTCTTTGTTCCGAGGTTTTGTATTATAATAGTAGACTTTTTGGTATATTCCTTAGATGCTCATGACATGTTGACTCCGGATCTTGGGGATGGTTTTAGATTGTTTAACTGTTTGTTTTGCTTAATGGATTCAGTAATTTTATATACATTTATAAAATGTTGAAAATGAGTTGGGATTTTGGGAAGAAACTGTAACTATGTGATTGTTGGCTAGCCTAGTTCCACGATAGGCGCCATCACAGCCGGTTTAGGATTTAGCGTCGTGACACTTCTATTGCATATTTAAACCCTTGGGATTTACTTTTGAGTTACTTCCCTATTTATAAATAATTGGAGTTTCATGGTTTCTATCATTGAAGAGACATTGGTCATATAAATGCCAATTGTCCAAAGTTGCAGCGTAATTTTAGTGGGGGATCATCTCATCCTTCTAGTTCCTCAGCTACTACAGTTGTACCACCTCAGGCTTGTGGTTCTCAAAATTATACTGAGCATGGGCTGGCAGAGGTGCAGATCGTGTTATTCAGGGAGGGGAACAACCCCTTTTGTTTGCTACACTTGATCGTCAGAGTGCAGAGCCAACAACAAAAGTTATTACAGGTATACTTCTAGTGTGCTCACATAATGCTTATGCCAAAATTGATCCAGGTTCAACATTTTCATACGTGACCCCATACTTTGCAATTAACCTTGGGCTAGAACCTTAACAACTTGGTGAGCCATTCCTTGTATCTACTCCAATTGGTGAGTCCGTGGAATCCACAAGAGTCTATAGAGTTAGTATAGTTTCAGTTCAAGGTAGCACCGAGGCCGGTCTCATAGATTTAGTATAGTCAAAATTTAGGGACATGAGGTAGGTGAGAAAAGAGATATATTATGTTAAGTGTTTGGGGCGGAATCTACTTCTCATTCGAGGATGAATGATCCTAGGCAGGGGACAATGTAAAGCTCCAAAAAATTTCGCTAAGTCATTTAGGATTTCGTGGTGCCAAGTAAGCTAATTATAATATTTTATGTAGTACTAAAATGATGTATATCAATTAGATATGGTAAATAACTGTATAAGTAATATACTAAGTAATGCGGGGCCTAATGAGAGGCCTAAGTCTAAGCCAAGTTGGAAAATTACATAATAGGCTAAAATTCCAAATGACTTTTCATAAGTCCATACTTTGGACGAGCATATATATATATATATATATATATGGTGTTATGTGATTAAGAACCTATCAAATGAAAGATCATCGAGTCTAGTTTCTAACGCTTCAAACCGTTAGTCATTTGGGCATGCCTACACGAAGATATGATCAAATTACAAAGGCTGGATTTGCAATCAATTTTGTGACCGCAAAACGGTTCAGCGGACCGCATAAGCATCGCAAAGTAAAGCAGAGTCAAGCAAAATATTATGCTGTCGCATATTTATTATGTTGTCGCATAATTTATTATGATGTCGATTATGTTGTCGCATAATGATTATGCTGCAATTTTGCTGCCCACAAAACGATTATGATATAGCATAATTGCACCAAATAATTGACTTTGGGGTCATTTTTGAAAATTTTCATATACGATCTAATTTTGATAAATAGGTTTTGGGGCTTTATTTGGGGCTATTTTCTAGTGAATAAAGTGATAGGTGGGAGCATTTTAGAGAGGGAATGAGGAAACAAGCTTTCCAATCATCCAATCTTGCTCAAATAATCAAGAATCATGGTGTAACGACCCGGGCCGGTCATTCCAAGAGTAATAGCCCTGTTTACCCCATTTTTGATTCATTATATGTGGTTCAGCTTCATTATGTTGTGTTAGATTGCTTGGCTCGGATAGCTTGTTAGGTTTGGGACTTAGGAGTGTGTTCAAAATGTGGTTTCGATGTCCGGTGTAGAATTAGGCTTGAATTGGTGAAAGTTAGTGTTTAGCGATTTCCGGTCGGCAGTGGAAAATAGGCTATCAGGGTCGGAATGGAATTCCAGAAGTTGGAGAAGGTTCATAATGTCATTTTGGACATGTGTGCAAATTTTCAGGTCATTCGGATGTGTTTTGGTTGGTTTCGGCATCGTTGGTGATTTTTGGAAGATTTAGGATTCTTAGGCATGAATCATGAGTCGAATTTGTGTTTCGATGTTATTTTGAGTGTCCCGAGGGTTCGAATAAGTTTGAGTGATGACTTATGATGTGTTGGTATATGTGGTTGGGGTCCTGAGGGGCTCGGAATTGAGTTCGGATGGTTAACGGATGTTTGGACTTGGAAAATAGCTGTAAAACTGCTGCTGGTGTAGTTGTACCTGCGGAAGGAAGACCGCAGGCGCGAGGACCGCAGGTGCGAAGACCTTGCGCAAGTGCGGAAGAGGGAGAACTTTCCTAGGAGAGCATGTGCGGATGCGTGATCGCACCTGCGAGCCCGCAGGTGCAGAAGTCGGGACTTAAGTCGGATGCGCAGGTGCGCACCTGGGACAGTAGGTGCGGGTCCGCAGGTTCGCTAATGGGGTTGCATGTGCGATAATGTGATGACCCAAAGGGGTCATCACCTATTTTATTACCCATCCCTTACTTCTGAGGCCTTGAAAACCTCATTAATAGTCGCCTCAATTTGCGTGCACAATCCAAGCGCGTAGCCGGAAAGCTTAAATATGAAATTCTGTGAAAAATGCTAAGATTTGATATTAAAATGAGTAAATTTGACTCCGGTCAACATTTTGGATAAACGGACCCGGACCCGTTATTTGACTGTTCCGGAGAGTCCGTCGTAAAATATGGGACTTGGGCTTATGCATGGAATCGAATTCTGAGGTCTCAAGCCCGAGAAATAAATTTTTGAGTAAAATGGTTTTCTAAAAATATTTATGGAAATTAAAAATGAAATCTGATTAGAAAGTGATGGTATCGGGCCCGTATTTTGGTTCCGTCGCTCAGTACAAGTCTTATATATGGTTTAAGCAGTTTTCGTAAAGTTTAGTTGAAATCGGATTTCGTTTGACGGGTTTCAGACTTAAAATGGAAAATTTGATGTTTTATGAACTTTGATAGAATTCATGGATTTTGAGGCTTAATTCAATGTATATGATGTTGTTTTGGCGATTTGATCGCACAGACAAGTTTGTAGGATGCTATGTGAGTTATGTATGAAATTTGGTATCATTGTGAGTTGTATAGATCAGTTCAGCACGTTGTTAGCGAAGCTTAGAAGATTTAAATTCCTAAGTTATGTTCTTGAGGTTTGGGGGTGTGATTTCGAGTTTTAGCGTTGTTTTGAGTATTCCGAAGGCACGAGCGAGTCCTTAATATGATTTGGGAGTCGTTGGTATATTCGCACTAGGGCTCGGGTGGGCGCAGGTGCCTTCCGGGCACCTAACGGGTCTAAAAACCAGCAAACAAAGCTGCTGGTGCACCTGCTCTGGTGTGACCGCACGTGCGGTTGCCCAGCATCGCAAGTGCGAGACCGCAGGTGCTGTCCCAAGCATCGCAGGTGCGATCACCAATGGCCTGGCAAGTTATCGCAGGTGCGGAGAATTTCTCGCAGATGCGGTCTCCACTTGCAGGTGCGACCCCAGACCCCCCAGCCCAATTCCGCAGGTGTGAGATTCCTCTCGTAGGTGCGAGGTCGTAGGTGCGGTCCTCAGAGCCGCAGGTGCAAGATCACCGTTCAGGCAGTGAGTTTCAAATACGGGTTTTAAACCCATTTTTCTCATTTTCCATCTTCTTCCTTAGGCAATTTCCTCCATTTTTAAGCGCTTTCATCCAGGTCCTATAAGGTAAGTGAACTCTACCCATAAATTTGTTTCATGCATGCATCCTAGCCTAATTAACTACATAAACTAGTGCAATAATTCAAGAAATTGGGTAGTAACCTAGAACTTTTGAGCACTTGAGAATTTTCTGTGAATTGGCCGTGAAATCAAGTAGAGATTGTATATTAATGATCATTAGGCTTTGGGTGAGTGTTCCCTTAGAGAATTACAAGAATCCGAGCGAGCANAGGCGGTGTTAGAGGGTTGATTGCTATATTTTGGACCCGAGGTAAGTGTTTGGTCTAACCTTAGCTTGAGGGAATAGGAGTTGAGTCTTGTTTGCTACTTGCTAATTGTAGGGTACGATGTATAGGCATGGTAATGAGTATCTATACATTGGTGTCTAGCATGACCGTGAGTCTTATTATTGCGAGTATTCCGATTTTGTTGTAACTTCCATGCTTAATTGATGATTTCTATATGTTGTAAAGAGCATGTGAAGGGAATTGTGATCTTTAAACTTCGAGGAGTATTGGCTTAGATTTTGAAACGAATAATGAAGAAATATGAGATATTACATCTTTGGAGCATTGGCACAAATTGTGAAACAAATAATGAAGAAATATGAGATATTACATCTTTGGGGCATTGGCTCAAATTGTAAAACGAATGATGAAGGAATAAGAGATAATTACAACCTTTGGAGCATTGGCTAAAGTGATAGAATAAATCATGGAAATAAAAGTGAAAGAAAGAGAAAGAGTTATTTAAATATACCCTTGTCGGGTCATCGTTGTATTGTTCCCTTTTCGGGATTTAATTGTTTACTTGATGTTCCCTTGCCGGAATTTAATTATTTATTTGATGTTCCCTTGCTGGGATTTAATTATTTAATTGATGTTCCCTCGCCGGGATTTCTATTTCTATTATGTTTACTCCCTTTCTCTTTGTTTGTGATTGTTGTTTGGGTGAGGAGGAGTGTTAAAGCACGAAGGGTGATGCCGCGCACTTGTTTTGGTGAGTATGAGACTAAAGCACGAAGGGTGATGCCGTGCACTTGTATTGGTGAGAATGAGAGTAAAGCACGAAGGGTGATGCCGTTCATTGTTTGATATTGTCTCTCTTGCTGGGATGTTGAGATTACTGTTATTGTTCCCTTGCCGGGATTCCTATTTCTATTATGTTTACTCCCTTGCCCGTTGTTTATGATTGTTGTTTGGTGAGGAAGAGTGTTAAAGCACGAAGGGTGATGCCGTGCACTATTCGCTATTTTGAGGAAGAGTGTAAAGCACAAAGGGTGATGCCGTGTCGTACAATATACCATTCCGTACTGATATTCATTGATTATACTGTGAGGAAAGAGAGTAAAAGCATGAAGGGTGATGACGTGCCATGACTTACATTGATTACATTTTACATTGCATAGTGAGGACGAGAGTAAAAACACGAAGGGTGATGCCCTACCATGGTTTACATTGATTACATTATACATTGCATAGTGAGGACGAGAGTAAAAGCACGAAGGGTGATGCCGTGCAAGCTTGTGATTTCTGGTCCTTATTGATATTCTTACCTTGTTATTCCTTTCTTTGTACAAGATTTTATATGAAACTGTTATCTCCCCCCAGCATGTTCCCCTTTCCCTTATTGATGGATTACTTCCTGTATTTCTCTTCCGTTGTTTATATTTATATATTCGAACTGCACAAGTACATTTTGTTGTCGTGTCTTAGCCTCTTCACTACTTCGCCGAGGTTAGGCTCAACACTTACTCAGTACATGGGGTCGTTTGTACTGATGCTACACCTGCACTTCCTTATGTTGTGCAGATTACGCAGCCGGACCCGGAGGACATCATTAGTGGGGGTGTCTTCCAGCTTATCCTACATGCTTCAAGGTATACCCGCTGGCGTTCGTGGGCCTTGACGTCTCTTCCATCCCTTTGTCTTCACTTCTGTCTTGTTTTTCCTCTAGTTTCAGAGATGAACATGTATTTCCTTCCAGACATTGTATTTAGCACTCTTATAGATCGTGAGTTTGTGACTCCAGGTTTTGGGAAAATTATGCGTCAATGTATTATGTTGTCTTTACTTAGTTTGAAAACCATATTTATTTATTTCCGTTGTTAAGTTGTGAACTGTTTGTAGATTATTCTGTTAAATCGATGTTAGTATGCCAGTTTATCTATAAACGTTTGATTGTCTAGCGGATTCAACGTTAGACATCATCACGGCCCGATGGTGGGTATTCGGGGCATGACAGATAATCGCCGGGAAGATCACATATATAGGGCCCTTAGCAAATTTTAGGTACTTTCATCACTTTTGCATGCGGACTGGGGCATTTTAGGAGCAAATTGAAGAGGGAATTCGAGGGTCTTCTGTGGAGGTAAGTTTCTTGGACTAAAAACTCGATTCTATGTTGATATTTGACATATTAGACTTGGAATTAGTGGAATTTAATGGCATAAATTGGGGTTTGTGGCTTGGGAAATTGAGACTTATAATTAAGGAATTTAGGGGTCAATTGTGGCTGAATTTTGATGCATTTTATATGTATAGACTCGGGAGAGGATATGGATTCTTGTGATGCAATTTTTATATAATTCCAAGCCATGGGCCCGAGGGCCGGGTTTGACCAATTTCGGGAATTTTGCTTAATTTTGATAGTTTTCGAGTCGGCCTTGTTCCTTTAGCGAATATTGATGATATTAATCTGGTTTTGGTTAGATTCGGAGCAGTCAGGAGCTGATTCGAGAGGCAAGAGCATCGCGGATTAGTATTTGGGCCAGTTTGAGGTAAGTAATGTCTGTAAATTTTGTCCTGAGGGTATGAAACCCCGGACTTCGTATTTTCTCACTATTTTTGGAATGGCGCACATGCTGGATGACGAGTGTGTGGTGTGCTTTGATTAGGGATTTGTACTTGGTCCTTCCGATGGCAACTATTGAGTTGCGTATTTACTTTTAAATCATATGTTAAATCGTGTTTTCAGACTATTGTTATATTTGGGTTGTAAGCCATGTTTGGGGCGTTATGTCGACCTGTTTAGACCCCTTGGGGGCTTTTACTGCTACTCCTCACTGTATTCACTTATGATTTACACTCAGTCATGTTATCTTTAACTGATTTCTAAACTCAGCCTTATTTACAGTATTTTGAGATATAAAATGATGCTTTGGGTCGAGTACCCCATTTTACTGACAACCCGAGTGGCCTTTTGAGAGTTTCTGACTGAGTGGGGCAGAGGGCTTGATTCTGAGGATATGATATGCCATGAGGTGGCTTGATATTAGCGCTTGAGCTGAAGGAGCCCCTCCGTAGTTTGTACACACCCCCAGTGAGCGCAAGTACCTATTGAGTGCGAGTGTCGAGTGGCGAGTGCCGAGTGACGAGCGATTGGGAGGTATGAGTGACTGTGTTGTTGCCCGAGGGGCTGATTATGAGTGAATGTGAGGTATGCCCGAGGGACTGATTCTGAGTGATGTTACACCCGAGGGGCAGTTTCTGATACATGTTTTGCCCGAGGGGCTAGTTATGATTTTAGCACTTTCACAATGAACTTATGAAATATGTTTTTCCCCAGAGGCTTTTTATGATTTTTATCATTTTTACACTAAACTTTTTGAAAGTTATGTTGAAACTGTTGGCAAGTATATTTTCAAATGATTTTTACTGAAATCGTCTTTAAAGCGTGATGATTTAACGTATATATTGTTGGAAAGAAAGACTGTGCTTATTGTGAAATGATGATTTGACATTATGTGTTTCTTACTTCTCAGACCTAATTTATTTTCATTACTACTGAGTTGGTGTACTCACATTACTCCCTGCACCTTGTGTGCAGATCCAGGTGCTAGGGAAGAATGAGTTGTGTATCTGTACCAGAGACTTCTCGGAGATTTTGCGAGGTAGCTGCACGCGTCCGCAGCCCTGCTCTCTCTCCCACTTACTATTATTGAGTTTATTTTCCAGTGTTGTATATATTCTGTAGATTCTCATGACTAGTGATTCTGGGATATCGAGATTGTATGTAATATTAGATGTAGCTTTATTTGTTTTAAAAATGTTTAAAAGAAACCTTTATGGGTTATCCATTTAGTAATGATATAAATTGAACATTATTTACGATTTAAGTGTGGATTTGGCTGGCCTAGTTCCACGATAGGCACCATCACGATTTGTTTAGACTTGGGGTCTTGACAAGTTGGTATCAGAGCGCTAGATTACATGGACTCACCGGTCATGAGCAGGTTTAGTAGAGTCTTGCGGATCGGTACAGAGACATATGTACTTAGCTTCGAGAGGCTGCAAAACCCTTAGGAAATCTCACATTCTTGAATTCTTGTCGTGCAACTCCATTTTATTCAGCGAAAAGCGTAACTCTTGAATTCCTTCCATGTATTCGAACGTGCACGTGAGCGCTTGGTATTAGCTGCGCATCGACGGCTTGTGACTTCCATGGATGAGATGTGATTTTAGCATGTTGATAATGGGCTAGTCTGGAGGACTTGAGGCTGGATTCATTCTGTGGCTTGAGTGCTAAGATTTTGATTGTGTGAGCCGTGCATTTGGGGACTTATATGTCTGTTGGTGTCCTTTATTAACGGGACTTTGTGACTGGATGTCTACGTGGTGAGTGTGATTTGAGGGAGAGATGTTTTTGTATTGTTTGATTGTGACAAAAAGGGGATGGGTTGGATATGTAGAAAGAACTATTGAGTGTTTGACTTCTGTCTGGAGTTGGCACATGACCTCGAGTCGTGAGTATATGGGAAGACCTCTTATGTTGTTCAGTTGTGGAGTGAAGTGGATCCTTCTATTGTGTTATGAGTTCCTAGTGATGTATGTTGGGCTGGACAATGCTCCAGTAGCGCCCATGTATTTGATTAATGGTGTATTCCATCCATATTAGCACTCATTTGTTATTGTATTCATTGATGGCACCTTGGCGTATACGCGTAGCCAGGGCTAGCATTCTCGGTATTTTTTAGGACGGTATCATAGAGATTGATGGAGGAGAAGCTTTATGAAAAGTTATCCAAGTGTGAATTTTTGGGCTCAGTTTAGTAGCATTCTTGGGACACGTGGTGTCCAGTGAAGGTATCCATGTGGTCAGACGAGTGTAGGTAGAGCTTCTAGAAGCTTAAGGTTTCTTTGACCATAGCTCCAGTGTTATTTCTGCCATCAGCTTCAGGTTCTTATACCGCTTATTGTGATGTCTCGAGGGAAGGCATTGGTTTGGTCTAATGTAGGAGGGTAAAGCGATTGTGTAATAGCTATGATCTTCGGAAGTGTGTAGAGAGATATTAGTTTGAGGCTAAGCAAGCAGGGGCTATTTCCCGCGGGGTGTGATGAGGTTGTGTGATCCTTATGTTGTTTTGTAGCAAGTTCTCTTTTACCAGTAATTGATATATGTTGCAATTTGAGTCTAGAGCACTTGTGGGAGTTGACACGACTGTTTCAATGGTGAATGCGAGGATGGAGATGATTGGGGATGTTAAATGGTTTGAGTAATATATGAGCTTATGAAGGATTTAGTTGAATCTCACAGTGGTATGGTGGCAGGGTTAGCGTATGGTCATTATGAGTTACTGTCTGTTTTGATCTATGGCTTTGAGCCAAGTGGGGGAGTCTACTAATGATAAGTTGGTTGCACGATTATGTGATGTGTTGGGCTAGGTTCGAGGTATATTGGTGAGCCAGTTATGACCTGCAGGGGTTGAGATCGAGAATGACTTGCATAAAGGAACTTTTGGATAGGGTTGTGTTATGCTTTATGGGTGCATAAGAACCATCGAATGCCTTGAGTTGTAATTGTAAGAGGTGTAGTGGGTGCAGTGTATGGAGTTGCTTGTTGCTTGCAGTGTGTGGATTACTTCCTAGTATGTTTCTTTGCAAATGAGGTCAGGTCGTTCTGTCTGCTTGATCGGTGTAATCGAGATTTGTGTAAAGGGGATGACTCTCGAGAATAGATCTGACGGATTCAAGGTTAAATATAGCAATTGGGAATCTTCAAGGTGTGTTTTGGGCTAGAACTGAGATTTACGTTGGAAGGTGCCAAGACGTGTGGCATTTCTACACTATCATGGATTCTACATATCAATATCAGGAAAGTAAAGGTAATGGCTTTAGATTCAGAGGAAGTTCTTCAGGGTAAGTATTTTGAATGTGGTACTTTTGGCGATATTTAAGAGAATACTCAGCGGCTTACGAGCCTTAAATTGTATGATGTTATGCTTGGGTCTCATGTGGTGAGTCTGGGTTGTGAATTGCGGTATTATGGCAAGGAGAAGTACCAATTTGATAAATAGGACAACTTGGTAGTAGGTCGGATCGGCATGGTAAGGGATACAATTATTTCTTTGGGTGTTCATGAGGTAATGAGTTTTTACAGGTGTTTCTTAGCAATGCTCTTGTGTTTTAGTGACCTGCGTAGCTTCGTTCAGTTAGAAGGATTTAGTACTGACGGTTTGGTGTTGTACAAATGGGATTCAGATAGTTCCTGATGGTTTATACCACGGTTAGAGATGCATATTTTCTTCTGGCGTGAGGTGCAGGTGATGTATAGTGATTTTTCTTCTAAATGGTACCAAATGGAAAGTCCTTGGCTAGTTGGGTGCGTAGTTGCTTGTGGCTCGGAAGGGATCATGGAGTTCTCATTTTCATCATAGGATGACTTGGCATATTCGGTATGTTGTGTAGAGTTGAGATTGGCATATGTGAGGTCACGGTTCACTTCTGGAAGGAAGGTAAAAATTCTTAGACAGCATTGGCAGTTTCAGATGACTAGGTAGATGGTATCACTGATGCGTGGCTAGAATTCATGGTTTAACAAGTTATATGCCTTACATTTTATGTGCGTTAATGATAAAAATACACTTTTTATGTGCATAATGGAGTGTATTTCATGTGTAGGTGCATTGGAGAGGAAAATCGAGCTAAATGGATGGATGAACGTCGAAAATACACTCAAGAGTCGAAAAGGAGTGACCCGGGCTATACCCGGACGTTTTGGCCTTAAAGCTAGGCAAACCCGGGTGTTAGTGGGGTGTTTGGCCCCTAAAGCCAGGGTCAACCTAGCATTAGTGGGGCGTTAGAGCCCTAAAGCCAGGTCTGCCCTGGCTTTAAGGGGGCGTTTGAGCCCAAACGCCTGGGTCCCGAGGTCCGGTCAATTCCGAGTTTAAAGAGTTTTAAGTGTTTCCCGGTTGGAATAGAAGTCTCCTACATGTTTAGGGTTTATCCCAAACATATAAATAGACCCAAAAAAACACAACTTGAAGAGGGGAAGCCATTGAAGTGAAGAAAAACCTGTGGATTACTACTCAGTGAAGCAAACATTGATTTTTATAGCTTTTATTTATTATTTTGTAGTTCAATTATGCAAGTTATTTTAGAATTGATTCTTATGAATATGAGTAGCTAAGTTTCTTAATCTAGGGTTTTGGTGGAACCCGTTGGGGGATAAACATATTGTGATATTAATATAGTTTTGATTGGTTGATTAATCTCTATTGTTCAACTACATTCTTGTTGTAGTTGATTGAAAGGGCCCTCAATTAGCTGTGCCTATTTAGTATGTATCTACTTGAGAGAGAGTGCATATTTAGGTAATTGTTTGAAAAACACCACTCCCAGAGTATAGACGAAAGTCATAACCGAGGGTTTAGAAGTTGGATTAAAGATAACGATACTTCTGGTGCAATCTAAAGTGAACTGTAATGCAATCTAGCTAGCGCAACTTGAGAGAATGCGTCTAGTAAATTATCATAATTACTTGAGAGAGATTTATGGTAGATAGAGTGTTCATGATTGATAGAGACAACTAATCAAACTATAAGAAATATCCGAGAAGGAAGTTCACCAACGGGGGAGACCATAACCTTAGACCTTTATCATAATTGTTTGCAACACATTGTTAGTAGTTGCTATTTATTATTATTGTCAGTAGAATTAGTAAAACATCACCAATTTATATTAAAAAGTCTTGAGAGAATTTATTTAGTAAAAGTTGCTTATTCTAAAGACTTGATTGATACGTAAATTCCCTGTGGGGTCGACTCTGGGAATAATACCCCGGATTATATTTGCAACGCCCGTTTAGTCTTTTATTAGACATAGTTGAGCGTGATCAAATTTTGGCGCCGTTGCCGGGGAATTAACGGTATTATCAATTGAGTTGGAAGAAATACAAAATTCTGAAATATAGTCAATTTTCTTTAAATTTTCGTTTTTACATTGAAAGTTTAACGTTTGCTAACGTGTTGCAGGTGCATGCCTAGAAACTCATCGAGGACTTGTGAAGTAGTTGAAGCCTTATCAGACCCCGGGAAAATTTTCAAGGCCCTAAACCGGACCAACTGCAAAACCAAACATCAACCACANGAACAATAATGGGGATGATTTGGTAGACCCAGTCGCTCAAATAGGGGCAGAGGCTCCCTTATATGACTGGGCACAACCCACAGCTGAGAATTTGGCCACTACGATACTGGTCCCTCAAATACAGGTCGATTCCTTCCAAATAACAAATAATATGCTGCACTTATTGCAGAACAAAGGGCTATTCTTAGGGTCATAAATCGAAGACCCCCCGCAGCATTTGAAAAACTTCCTGTCAATTTGCAAAACACAGAGGCAGCCAAACGTCACTCAGGAGGTAATAAAATTGTTGTTGTTTCCATTCTCAGTGACTGGCGGTGCCCAGAATTGGCTAAACTCACTCCCCATCAATTCCATTACCACATGGGAGGAGTTAGTCAAACAGTTCGTGAACAAGTTTCATCCACCCAACAAGACTGCTCAACAAATTGATGAAATCTTGAGCTTCAGACAGAAACCAGTTGAAACACTGCAAGAGACATGGGAACGATTTAAGGGGATGCTGGTTATCTATCCACATCATGGTATTCCAGAGAAAATGTTGGGGCAGCGTTTTTATATGGGTTTGGCTGATGCTGTTAAAGAAAATCTTGATGCTTCGGCTGGTGGAGCATTCTTGAGCAAAACGTGGAGAGAAAGTCAAATCTTACTTGATAAAATGGCACAGAATTCAGGATGGACAACAAGGAATGCACCCATTACTCCTGTAGTTCACTCAGTGCCATTCGATCCATCTAATACTATTGCAGAGAACGTGGCCACCTTGATAACACAGATGAGTATACTTACTAAGAAGGTGGAGGAATCAGGACAAAAACAGCAAGTACACATCGTAGACACAACCAATGGGGGCTTATGCACATCTTGCATTAGTCAACCACTTGGTAATCACTGGAATGCAGAATGTCATCACCCTCCTTATCCAGAAAATATGAATTATGTGTCGAATTATGGAAGCCAAAGACAAGGGGGTAGAACTGGGGTAAGCAAGTTCAACCATATAGACCACCCCACCAACAGCAAAAAAGTGGAAATATGGGTGTCAGGGGACAACAAGGTAATGCAGCACCGTATCAGAGGCCACAAGGTTATAACCATCAGAATCAACAATAAGAATCTACCCTCCTCAGCATCAACAGGGGTGAAAGCAAGAAGATGGGTTTTCCAGGTTAGAAGCTATGATGCAGCAGGTTATTGGGTCAATTGCCAAAATCAGTGAAAGAGTAGATGTATATGATGCAACTATTAAAAATATTGAAGTACAGTTGGGCCAGATATCTATGGTAGTGAACAATCGTCCTCCTGGAACTTTACCTGCAGATACTCAGGTAAATCCTATGGACCAGGGCCCAAGGCTGCTGATGGTAGTGACTCTCCACAGTGATAGAGACTTAAACTTGGAACTGGAGAGAGCTCGTGAAAGCAGACAGGCCGAGACACTGGTACCCATGCCGATTGAACTTGATGATTCAACAAACTTGACCAAGGTAATAGTCCAACCTACTGAAGGAGAACCCAGTGCATAGAGTGATACGTAAAAAGAAGTGGAGATAGCCCAGAAGCCGGTAGTTGTGATGGTGGCTGAGAAAGAAAAGTCCCAAATCACTGGGAAAAAGAGACCGCCAGCTCCATTCCCTCAGAGGCTGGCCAAATACCAAAAGGATGAACAGTACAAAAAGTTCTTGGACATGCTAAAGCAAATACAGGTAAATATCCCATTGATTGATGCGTTGAAGGAAATGCCTGGTTACGCTAAAATGATGAAGGACTTGATGTCCAGAAAAGTTGACTTCCAAGATCTGGCTACTGTCACCCTTACTCAGACTTGTAGTGCGGTGGTGACGCGCCCTATTGCTGAAAAGCTTTCTGACCTAGGGAGTTTTACCATTCCTTGTACCATTGGCAACTTAGCTTTCACCAAAGTTCTATGTGACTTGGGGGGCAGCATTAATTTGATGTTGTTGTCCATATATAAAAGACTGGGGATTGGTAGAGCCAAGCCCACCTCCATGCTACTTCAACTTGCTGATAGGACGGTAAAGAGACCGTCGGGTATTTTGGATGATGTATTGCTACAGGTGAGGAAGTTTGTATTTCCTGCTGATTTTGTGATATTAGACTGCAAAGTGGATGAGGAAATTCCCATAATCTTGGGAAGGCCATTTTTGGCCACAGGCAAAGCTCTTGTCGATTGTGAGACTGGTGAACTTAAGATGAGGCTCAATGATGAAGAAACCACTTTCAACGTGCAAAAGTCTATGAGGCGACCTAGTGAGTTTGCCAACTGCCCTCTTATTGATGTTGTGAATGTGATCCCAGAAAAAGATGATGCATCCCTGACTGTTGGGGACCCTTTGAATGAATGTTTGATGAATTTAGATGATATGAGCGGTGAATAATTGGCAAATTGGGTGTTAGCACTTGAGAAAAAAGGGGTATGGCCAAAGGCTCTCGAGTTTGAGTCACTATACGTAGAGGAAAGAGAGAACCCGCCGGCCAGGCCATCTATTGAAGAACCACCTAGGTTGGAACTGAAATCGGAGGATGCTGATGTGGTAGAAAAGATACTAGAGTTAACCAAGGACATCGAGGATACATACTTTGTTGAATCTAGTGTCGTTAGTGTTGAGGATGTTGGTACACACTCCAACCATTTTTTCACATTGTGTTGGGATGATGATATGCAAATAGAGTTATCCGAACCACCTGATGAGTTGAGGGATAAAGAACAAGATGCCTACATTCTGGAATTCTTCTTGCCAGAAAGTAGGGAGTACACATTTCATCGAAAGGCCAAGAAGCGCAGATTACTACATTGTTTTATTGGGCCAGGCAGATTTGTTCCACCACCCCAGGAGCATGATCATAGAGCAGATTCAAAACTTGGGATCCAATTCATAAGTTCAAAGTGGAGGCATAAAGTGATTCAAGCGGATGCTCGAAGGAGCAGGGGAAGCAAAACTAATGGAAAGGATGGCGAAGCTACTTGGATCAGGGAGTTTCTTGCACCTTACTTTTATTTCTTACTTTGTCTATATGTGATGCACTGAGGACACTGCATGATTTAAGTGTGGGGTGTTGTACATATTTGTTGTGATTTGTTGTGTTTAGTGTGCTTTCTTGTCAGTAGTTTTAGCTTTTCTTGTTGGTAAAGTTTTTTTTAAAGTAGAACAAAGCAGAGAAATTTAATTAGAAATATGTGGACACTTCCTGACGATGGATCTCCTAGACAGTTTTCTTGAAGGAAGTAAGTCTAGAGAAAATACCAAAAAGATTTTTTGTTTTAAGTAGTGTAGTAATTCCCCCTTGGTTTTTCTTTGGACCACGGTTCTTTTCCAAGGGTTTTTAATTGAACCGGGTGTAGGTAGTTTTTAATTTTTAAGAGTAGGAATCACATGGTTAAGGGCTTAATAGTAGCAATATCTCGAAACGTGCTAATGCCTTGAGAATGGTCAGTACTTTGGTTGTGACGCTTAGGCTCAATTTTTTTGACTCCAGGATAAATACCTTAAATCAGGAATTCTTAAGATTTGCTTAACTGCTTTGACTGGAGTGTCGTGATAGATCCAATCCTGAGTGAGTTATGTGCCAAGTGTGTGTGAGGTTTGTATGTTATTCTGTGCATTGCATTTGATGTCTAGAACTTGCCCCGTGTGTGTGCACTGCGAAATAGAAGTTTTGTTCAGTCTTGGAAGTGATATAGGCGTTTCTTTGTTGAGCCAACTATGTATAGTTTACCCACCTAATTGTTATGTATCGTAGTTAACCCCGTTGAGCCTATAATCCTGTTTCTTTGGCAACCACATTACAAGCCATACCCCTTTGTTTGAATCGATCATATATTTGAACCTTGTCACCTCTCGTAAGCACTGAAAAAGTGATGAAATATGGAAAAGTTAAAGTGTGGGGTGGTAGGTTGGTTTTTGAGGGGAATAATTGAAATAAGGAGAAAGGTGCACTATTTTGAAAAAGTAAGAGTCACTTAGAAAAAAAAAAGAGAAAAAGAAAAAAAAAATAGTTGTATTGTTGTGAAAATAAATATATATATATATATTCTTGAAAAGTTGTGACTCTTAATGTAATTGTGCTTAATGAAGTATGGGGTAATAACATTGATGTGAAGGTGGAGTTTGGCTTAATATAAGTTTGAGGTTGAGCGCTAAAGTATATGTATTAAAGTGCTTAGGGAGGTGTAGTCACTCTTATATCCAAATGTATCCTACCCGTCCCGCAGCCTACATTACAACCAAATAAAGTCCTACTTGATCCTAGACTGAATGAGCTCGATTAGTAGAGTAGTACACTACGGGCAAGCCTATGGTGCATCTTTTGTGGCATATGAATATTATTTCTGAGAGCGAGTGAATTCTTTCTATCTTGAGTTCCTAAGTGTTCTTAAATTTTATTGTGTGAGGAACTAGCTCTTTGATATGGTGAGGGCACATGATTCATGAAGGAAAGGTAATGTTGTTGACCTCTTTGTTAGAGTAGTTAGTGAATTGTGATTAAAGCATGGTATTTATGAGTCGATCATTGAGGCGAGGATGTCACACCGTTGTGCTTAAACTGTTTTAAAAATTCTTGGTATAACGTGTTAAGGGATGTGCTTAATAAGTTGTGTACACGAGTGTAGTTTGATTGCTTGAGGACGACCAAATGTTTAACTGTGGGGTATTGATGCGTGGCTAGAATTCATGGTTTAACAAGTTATATGCCTTACATTTTATGTGCGTTAATGATAAAAATACATTTTTAATGTGCATAATGGAGTCTATTTCATCTGTAAGTGCATTGGAGAGGAAACCCGAGCTAAATGGATGCATGAACGTCGAAAATATGCTCAAGAGTCAAAAAGGATTGACCCGGGCTATACCCGGGCGTTTTGGCCTTAAAGCCAGGCCAATCCGGGTGTTAGTGGGGCGTTTGGCCCCTAAAGCCAGGGTCAGCCTGGCGTTAGTGGGGCGTTAGAGCCCTAAAGCCAGGTCTGCTCTGGCTTTAAGGGGGCGTTTAAGCCCAAACGCCTGGGTCCCGAGGTCCGGTCAATTCCGAGTTTAAAGAGTTTTAAGTGTTTTCCGGCTGGAATAGAAGTCTCCTACATGTCTAGGGTTTATCCCAAACATATAAATAGAACCAAAAACACACCTTGAAAAAGGAAGAAAGCTATTGAAGTGAAGAAAAACTTGTGGATTACTACTCAGTGAAGCAAATATTGATTTTTATAGCTTTTATTCATTATTTTGTAGTTCAATTATGCAAGTTATTTTATAATTGATTATTATGAATATGAGTAGCTAAGTTTCTTAATCTAGGGTTTTGGT
>ML396569.1:21858-82561 GCA_005239525.1 Nicotiana knightiana | reverse complement strand
TATGAACTCTGGGACATAGTCACTGATGGTCCTCTAGCTACCATGATGAAGACTGCTGAAGGTATAGATATACCAAAGACTAGAGCTGATTGCACTGCTGAGGGTCTGAAGAAATGGGAGAAGAATGCAAAGGCCAAAAAGTGGCTAGTGTGTGGAATAGGTCCAGACGAGTACAACAGAATCTAAAGTTGCACCACTGCCAAAGAGATCTGGGATACTTTGCAAGTAGCCCATGAAGGAACACCTTNGGGATTTTGGATGCAAGTGTTTTATGCATAATAATGGCAAAGATTCCCTAGGAAAATTTGACCCTAGAAGTGATGAGGGAGCATTCTTGGGATATTCATCACATAGAAAAGCTTATAAAGAGTATAATAAAGATCTATGTGTGTAGAAGAAAGTATACATGTTGTCTTTGATGAAACTAACATTCTTGCTGAGAGACAGGAACCTGAAGATGAGGAGCTTGGACTGGTAAGAAGCAGTGATCACATTGAAGCAAGCATGGAAGGTGGAACAGGTGATGGACCATGTTCAACTACCCCAAGCATCATGACAGGGGGAATTCAACATATGCAACCTGGCCCTGATCCTGCTCCACAGCAACAAGACAACATGGAATCGTCTAGGAATGAACAACTAGTACTTAAACAACACAGATATCAGAGTTCTCACCCTCTTGGGAACATCATAACAGATTTGACATCCGGAATCAAAACAAGATCATCCTTCAAAAATCTGTGTGCGTTTGATGCCTTTCTATCCATGATCGAACCAAAGAACATTAGGGAAGCCCTACAAGATGCTGATTGGGTAAATGCAATGCAAGAAGAGATGAATCAGTTTGAAAGAATTCAAGTATGGCACTTTGTACCCAGTCCACTAGATAGATCAGTGATTGGCACCAAGTGGGTCTTCAGGAACAAGCTCGATGAGGATGGAACTGTTACAAGGAATAAGGCAAGATTAGTTGTTCAAGGGTATAGTCAAGAAGAAGGAATTGACTATGATGAGACCTTTGCCCCTGTGGCAAGACTAGAGGCAATCAGACTTCTTATAGCATTTGATGCACACATGAAATTCACTCTTCATTAGATGGATGTTAAGAGTGCCTTTCTCAATGGCTATCTTAAGGAAGATGTATTTGTCAAGTAGCCTCCAGGTTTTGAAAGCAAGGAGTCACCTGACCACGTATACAAACTCGACAAGGCTCTATATTGTCTCAAACAAGCACCAAGAGCATGTTACGAACAATTTATCAAAATTCCTGCTAGAACATGGGTAAAAACTAGGCAAAATTAACAGTACCTTGTTCTTAAGGGAAAAGGGTAAGGATCTCCTGGTTGTGTAAATATATGTGAATGATATTATATTTGGGGCGACTTCTGAAAAATTGAGCAAGGAATTTTCTATGCTAATGGGAAGTGAGTTTGAGATGAGTATGATGGGTGAGCTAAAAAATTTCCTAGGCTTGCAAATTAAGCAAAACCCAAATGGAACAATGATCCACCAACAAAAGTATGTGAAAGAATTGCTCAAGAAGTTTAAAATGGAAGACTCAAAAGAAATAGATACTCCCATAGCCACAGCTACAAAATTGGATGTGGATGAACCCGGTTCATCTGTTGATCAGAAGCTATACAGAGGGATGATTGGGTCTCTATTATATCTCACTGCCAACAGAGCTGATATTGTGTTCATCGTGGGATTGTGTGCTAGGTTTCAGGAAAATCCAAAAGAGTCCCACCTCACTGCAGTGAAAAGATTTTTGAGATATCTGAAAGGCACCACTGATTTGTGTCTTTGGTATCCTAAAGGTAGTAATTTTGACCTTGTAGGATATGGTGATGCTGATTATGCAGGTTTCCTGGTTGAAAGGAAAAGTACTTCAGGCATGGCTCACTTTTTGGGCTCTTGCCTTGTCTCTTGGGCCACCAAGAAACAAAATTCAGTAGCCTTGTCTACTGCTGGGGCTGAATATGTGGCTGCAGCCTCATGTTGTGCCCAATTTCTATGGATCAAGCAACAACTCATGGATTTTGGTATTGATGTGGGATGTATTCCTATTTTCTGTGATAACACTAGTGCTATTAGTATGACGAAGAACCTGGTTCATCACAAAAGGACTAAGCACATAGATGTTCGACACTATTTCCTAAGGGATAACTATGAAAAGGGAATGATCTCAATTGAATTTTGTGCTACTGATCATCAAATTGCTGATATATTCACTAAAGCACTTAGTAGGGAGCATTTTGAGAGAAACAGGCTGGAATTAGGGATGATTACGATCATCTAATTGAGAAAAAAACTGAAAAAATGAAGAAAAAAAATTGGCTAGAAAATTTTAATTAGGTACTTAATCAGATTAATAATTGCTCAGTATCATGTCTTTATTGCCGTACTCTTTTGCCATGTATTAATATGATTCCCTGGATACTAATGATGTTTATCTATCTTTGTAAATTGAGGCAATTTAAAGATTTCTAACAGGATGAACCTGGTTCATCCATGCTGATTCATCTGACTGACGAGGTACGTACTCTTCTCCATATATTAATTCAATTACAGTCATACATGAGCAAGATTCTTTCCATAATTGGTTCAAATTCAAATACTTCGTACTTACCCAAATTGAACCAGCTTCAAGAAGTACAGTCTTCACTTAATTAGCCTAGTTTTAGGGTGAAATTAAATGTCTAATCAATATAAGTCCTTTGGCGATTAGATTCCTACTTGAGTACACATTCTGCATGTTGAAATCTCCCTAGCCACATCTTATAAAAGGTCATCATTACTCTTCTCTTCATAAAGCAACCGTCGAACCAAGTTCAACTCATTCTACACAAACCAAAATTAATTACTCGCCTTTTCTTCCTAACAATACATAATCATGTCTTTACCACCACCCGCTTCTTCTTCTAGTTCATCACCTAATCGTGATTACGATGGAGGAAATTCTGAATATGTATCCAATTCTCCATCTGTATACAGCTCTCAATCACCAAAAATTTTGTCAACCCCTGAAAATACACCCATTCCTGAACCCACTCCAAACCCTACTCCTGACCAGAAGAATCGTCGTGTCAAAGTTCTTGCATGAAAATCTGTTGCTTCTAGGACTAGGGCAAAATTCTTGGAGGATCTTATTGAAGCCGACAAAGGTTCTAAGTCAGATTCGTCCAATGAATCTTTTAAATCATCCAACGAGGAAGACGCACCTGGTTCAACCAGTTCTGAGAAAGGTAATCCTGAAATCAATTCTTAATTTGCTTTTGCTGATAAAAGATTCGTGTTGGTTGGGTCTGTTATTGATATTGAAGTGCCTAAAAGCCAGAGGGGTGGTAGAAAAGAAAGAATTCTTGAGAGAGAGGGAAAAAAAGTTGAGAGGGGATCTGAGGAGGATGGTACCATGCTGGTTATCTGTGGTCCCATTCCTGAAACTATTGGAGAAAACGTCATAGAGTTAGGGGGAAGCATAGTTGAGGAGGCTGTAGAAGGTCTTGCAAGTCTAAAGAAAGGAATAGATGAACCTGTTTTATCTGGGGAAGAAACATTGGTTGAAAGGCTGAAGAAACTGGGGGAGTCCTATAACCCCAAGAAAAGGAGGACTCAGAAGTCCAAGAAGGCAACTCACCCAGTTCCTTCAATTAAAAGAAAAGTTTCTGAAGCTGCTGATGTTCCTGCTCTAAAAGTAAAGCAACTCGTAGCATTGTGAGAGATGAAGAAGAGAAATTGGAAAAGGCTCTAAAAGAGAGCAAGAAGAAGAGGGCAGCAAAGGGAAAAGAAAAAGTTGGAGATCCTGTTGAGGCTATTGACATTGAAGAGAAGACATTGGACCTGGTCCAGCAGGAGGAGTAGCCTGCTCCAAGTGTGGCTGAGACACCAAAACCTACAAAGGCTAAGGCTTCTTCAAAGAAGTCAGCTAGAATGTCTGTCACGCCAACAAGATCTGTTAAGAGGACCAGGGCCAAGCCAAAGAAAGTGAAAATTGTTGAGAAAGAGAATGATGATGCAGACTGGAGTGGAGAGGAGGATAAGGAAATAAGAGAGGTGACTGACAGAGTTACCATGCTTAGAAAGATAAAAATACTTAAGGGTAAGCTGATGAAGGATCTAGAGGAGCCTGGAATGCAATATCCACTGGAAAGTCTAGAGGTGCAGGGCTGGAAAGACATGGTCCTTCGCATGGAAGGTAGGCTGGTAAGGGCTGAGTTGGTAGAATTCATGTGAAATGCCATTGTCAAGGAAGGCAGGGTCACCTCCATGGTCAAAGGAATTGAAGTTTCCTTTGATGCTAAAGAACTGTGTGTTATTCTGAACATACCAGCTGAGGGCTATGAGGACTACACAAGGCAAAGATGGCCTTGTCTAGATGGGATGGCCTCAGCAAACAACATCACCAGATTCTTCAGTGATAATGAGAAGGATATTGAACCCAGGCCGGTATACAAGAGTGAAATGAAGCCAGAGCACAAGCTATTCTTCGAGTTCGTCATCAAGTTCCTACTGCCCAGACAAGAAAGAAGGCACATTGCAAATTATCTGGATCTGACCTTGATGGAGTGCTTGTACAGGGGAAAGCAAATCAATCGGCCGACTTTCATCATCCAACTCTTGGACAGAGTTGTGAATGGAACCAAAGAACACGCAATTCTATATGGATTCATTTTGACAGCAGTGTTTGCACGTTTTGGGGTTCCAGTGAAGAAGGTTGAGATGGCTACAGCCAAATACTATTTTGGGAAGGAAACTTTGCTGACATGTGACTACAATGTCAATGTTCCTGTGGATGAACCTGGTTCATCTAGGAAGCAACCAGTCAACAACAAACATAGAACTCTGGTGCAGGAAAGCGAGATCAAGGATATGGAGATCCTTTGTTTGAAGTNCTGACAGCAGTGCTTGCACATTTTGGGGTTCCAGTAAAGAAGGCTGAGATGGCGACTGCCAAAGACTATTTTGGGAAGGAAACTTTGCTGACATGTGACTACAATGTCAATGTTCCTGTGGATGAACCTGGTTCATCTAGGAAGCAACCAGTCAACAACAAACATAGAACTCTGGTGCAGGAAAGCGAGATCAAGGATATGGAGATCCTTTGTTTGAAGTCTCGTGTGATTGAGGTTGAAGCTGAGCGAGATGCTCTCAGGGATGATTTAGCAAAAGAGAAGGAAAAGAACGAGGGTGTTCTTAATCATATGCTTTCTCTTCTACAAACCAAGACCACAACCTCCTCTACACCTTCCAATCCTTAGGCTGTCCAGAGCTTCTAAAACCCCTCTTTAGACCAGTTGTTCAGCTTCTTTTAGTTTTATTCTGTTTTGCTCATGGTTAGGGCTGTTTTTGTTTTATTTGTATGGTGTTTGATGTACGTTCCTAATCAATGAAATTTTGCTGTTTTGTTATTCACTTGTCTCAATTTCTTAGATAGCTTACATTTATTGGTTACTTATGATGATTAATCATGTTTGCACCTGCAGTTGCCTCAATGGCCATGAGTAATTGTTAACAACACTGGTGAGTTTATCAATTTGCAAACTTTTTGATGATGCCAAAAGGGGGAAGATATGTACTGAACTTTTTCAAAAAAAATTTCAAAGTGATATTTATAACTTAATGAGCCTAGTTTCTCCGCGATTAATGCTTAAAATCATACAAAGTGTTTGAAGTGTATACAGGATTAAGCACCGAGTTTGTCATCATCAAAAAGGGGGAATTTGTTGACTCATGTCACTGCATAGTTTTGAAGNTTCTCTATGATTAATGCTTAAAACCATACAAAGTGTTTTAAGTGTATACAGGATTAAGCACAGAGTTTGTCATCATCAAAAAGGGGGAATTTGTTGACCCATGTCACTGCATAGTTTTGAAGATTGACAAATGGCTGACCAGTTGAACCAGGTCCATCAGAGCACACATCTTGAACTCAATAGCTGGCACATGAACCGTATATGCATAGGAGATATTTGTGAATTTGAAATATCAATGAACAAGAGATTGTCTTCTAATGCGAAAAGGTTGCAAACTGATGAAAAGATTGAAGTCAAATTCAGCAAGGAAAGTAATAAAAGAAAGGAAGTTGAGTTTGATACAAATTTGTTCACCCAGGTAGAGTTGGACTAGAATTGGACGACAAGCTCAACAACTGATTCTATAAATACTCGATGTATTTCTGCTGGAATTGTCAACGCACAAAAGCTGAAGTGAATCAAAATCTGAAAGCAAAGTTCCCAGAGTTATTTTGCTAGCAGAATCATTGTGCGATTCAAAGGCTACAGTTCAACTAGAAGAACCAGTTCCATCTGATTGATTATTGAGTCTAGTTGATTGTAGTAGGAGTTTTAATATTGTATCTTTTCAGCTTTCATGGAAGCAATTGTAATAGGTACGCATTGTTAAAGTTAGAGTTAACTTGAAGCTTGTAGAAATTAGCTAGGGGCTAGTTACTACAAAGGGACTAAAGTTAGTCCTAGGATTACAAAAGAGTTAATTTTGTAAGTCCGTTTGGCTCAGAGTTTTTAGTGAAGTGTTTGAGAAAATCCTACTGAGGGGTAGGTCGTGGTTTTTTCACCTTTTGAGCCAGTTATTTTCCACGTAAAAATCTCTGTGTTTTTACTTTACTGCTTTTAATATTGCGCAACAGTAGAAGTAAGTACATCAAGAAGAACCAGGTTCTTCCAGTTAGACAGCACTCGAAAAATTGGGTACCTCACAATTAACTTATATAATTGTATGGTATTGACGTATAAAACATCAGGTGTACTCATACTACACTTTCGCACCTTGCGTGCAGATTCCTGATGATGATGTTGATGTGCATGGTGGGAGCTGACATAGAAGATGTACCTGCGATTTGGTCATAGATACCTCTTGTTCTTGGTAGCTCCAGAATTATTTATCTGTTCATATACATTTCAAATAGATGATGTATTTTTATTTCACATCAATTTTGTAAATTCTAATCTTAGAAGCTCATGATTTGTACAACTAGACATTGGGGTGTGTTCAGTTAAATATTAATTGAATTAGATTTTTGTTATTTGTCTTACCTAGCGGGTGAGGTTAGGTTCCATCACGGCTAGTTAGATTTTGGGTCGTAAGAAAAAAGCAACCAAAAAATCAGGAGGTAGATACAAGTTTCAACAAGTAAAAGAAGCAAGGTTAAGAAGGGTACGAGGTACCCATTTAGTGAAGATTATCAGTATTTACAATTCAGGTAGAGAAATATAAGCATTCTAAGTTACTTTCAGTAGTAACAGAGATATATACACTTGACAACACCCATCTCACTTATGCCCTACGGAACCTAATAGATATGGTTTAAGAGAATGATGGGATATCAAGACCTAGCTGGGGTTAGAGTAACCCAAAATAGTTGATGGACTGTTAGCATTAGCTGACATTTCCAAAGGATATTGCAAATGTGGTAATAGTTCTCCTTGTGAAACACCCAGATAGTGCACTTTAGAATAATACATTTAGATATGAATACTAGAATGTCCAAAATTTTTAGAAGGTTGGCACTGGAATCCTAAAAGGGATAAATATTTACCTTTGTATGGCTCTCGTCCCTAGTAAAAAGAGAATGTTAGGTGACCCGAAGAGCCAGTGGACGGAGCAAGGGGAGCTAAAAGTTAAAGAATTTTTTGTTGAAGTTTACAGAATAAGGTGATAGACACAAATATTAGCAGGAGAATAAGAAGAGAGTAAATGAAGCATTATGAGTAAGATGTGATAAATGGGTGATAAAAGTAAATCAAAATATGACACAATGACAGAGTCCATAGTCAAGTGAAGGAAAAGACAAGAGGTGACATGCCTTGAGACAATAAAAGAGTATATGCCAAAGGTCATATCCTTATTTTGAGAAATGAGTAGGTCACTCCAACGTGATTACCAGAAGGATAAGTTAGACCCCCCGTAGTAATAGAAATTAGTATGGTCTAGTAAACTAGATAAAATCAAACAAAATTAGGAACCAGAGGATTTGATAATAGTCGACATCGTGATCGTGTTCCGGAAATAATAGAATGGAAAACAAAATAATAACCTTTAAAGTTCACATGAAGACGCTTCCCTAAAGCAAGCACTATGAACATAGTTAAGCTTAAGGGACTAAGTGTGCTAGTTACACTAGGTGTCACCCTCGTGCATAAGATAGTTATCCCTGGTGCAGAAGGGCTACTACAAGGCAAGTAAGAGTCCGTGAAAATGTTAAAAGACACCAAATATGAAGAGGTAAAACATTTATAGGTAAATCTTCATAGCATCAAATATTAGTACTGCCTTAAAGGGAGAAGATGGTGTGATGTGGTATTAAGTCGGAGTTATGTGGTTTAAGTAACTATGGAATAGTAAAGGAAGAATGCGTTAAAAAGGCAAAGGGAATGAGATTGAATTTATTCAGATCCTACAGATATGATACGACTCCAGAATACTATGCAAGCACGACATCAGGGAGAGGTATTAAGGGTTCCCGAACCAGATGTTATTAATAAATAACTGCTTTGGTACTACACCAGTTAACATGGTACATAAAATGATCTTAAATATTACTCTTTTGGCTATATGTTGGGAAGTATGGAAAGGAATTACTTCATGTAATATGGAGACAAAAAGAAGATTGTGTATAGTAGAGTATACCATAACACCTTTTGGATCCTTAGAACAGCTCTAAAATTGGCATTTCCCAGATGTGATTGGGATCAGCCTTGGCATAAAATATGCAGTTTAGTCTAAAGGCTCAGAACTAATCCTATAACCTAGATTGTTCTCTTGGAGTTACCCTCTGAAGATAAAGTGAAACTTAACACTGATGGGAGCACCCTTCACTCTTCTGGTTTAGCGGGTATGGGAGGTATTGCCAGAGACTGCAGGGGGAATATGATAATGGCCTTTGCAGTCCTTAAAAGTTGCAGCAGTAACAATATGGCTGATGCTCATGCAGCCAAATATGGTTTGGAGTGGTGTATTCAACAAGGGCTTGGTGATATCATTTTAGAGATTGACTCTCTAATAATTGCCAATATGCTTATCAAAGACATTGTGGAGAACTGCAATCATAAAGTTATCATTCAACAAACTAAGCAGATGTTATGTCAAGAAAATGTAGAAGTTACACACTTCTTGAGAGAAGCCAATCAAGTGGCAGATGGCCTAGCAAAACATGCAAATACTATACAGGTGGCCAGGATTCTTTTTGCATTTCAAGATCTTTCGAGAGATGCTAAAGGAGCATATCACTTAGATAAATGGAAACTACCTAGTATGAGAATAAGATATGATATGGCAAACTTTAATGTTAGTTAAGTGTGCTTTATTTCCTTATTTGCAACTGTGTCAGTAACTTCATGTAATACTGCACAAAATTTATTTTGTTACTGAGGCAAGGCCACATCCTCCTCATGTGTCATCTACTAATAGTAATGAAAGCCCAGATATAGTGGGAGCTTTATATATGAAAAAAAGTATGAACCACACTTGATACATAAGGAGCCAATGTGAGAGGGAAGGTAAGAAAAAGGAAATAACCCAAGAGAGATTACGTGGAATATAGATATGAGAATGGACCAATGAGTAGTTAGTAGTTTATTCAGGAAGAGTCTAGTTATGGATAGACAAGAAGATACCGATAAATCAACAGATCATGCAAGATAAACGTAGTAAAACCCAACATAGAGAATTCAATCTCGTAAATATTATGACATTGTGGTCCTAGAGAAATATTCAGAAAGAAGTTGGGTTAGTTAAAGGTAAAGTATAAGTGTTATGGAAATAAAAGAAAGTAATACTAGGGAGGTAGTCAAAGTTTTAGTTCAGAAGCAACCCTACGAGCACAAGGGTGTGAATGTAAGTAACTAGGGATAATTATAGGCAAGTAAGAACATCAAGAATTCCTTTGGGTATACGATGTGATAAGCTCGCAGATTTACAGGAGTCAGAGGGTCTCCCCTAAGTACTACAATTAAAGACTAGATTAGGAAATAAGGAAGAAGGCTTTGACCTAAGCATAATGACCTAAAGAAGAAATGGTCTTGTAACAGCAATCTCACTACAATATTGTATACACTCCATAAGAAAGTGTCACCTATCGTGACTAATGAACGGGAAGTAAGAATCAAAAGTAATATTTGAGATCATATGGTTACATGTAATTCCAATATGTGTGGGCACTAAGATAAGCCAATTATTCATGAAACAAGTGGCAAGACTACCAGGAAGGGCAATTGATTACATTTCAAGACAATTGTGAAGGCACAAAAGGAAATCTATGGTGCTAGTAAGTTAAAGGAAGATTGTGAGTAGTATAAATAGATATGTGTAGGTCGTAAGCTAAAGTATGGTATAGCAACAAGATTTTAGGTAGATAGGAGTAAGGATAAGAAATAGTGAGGGAGAAGGTGACAAGAATAGGGAAGGCCTTGGAATTAAGCCTATCAAAACAACAGAGCTGATGGTTTCCCTAAGTTATAGAAAGCTCAGTAGAGCCTAAGTAAACTCGGAGGAGCTTAATACTAGGAGCTTATAGAAGAGATGGCATGCTTCCCTAGTAGTAGAATAAGGGTGTAATTACGATAATATAAGAGAATGGTGTTTAGGCCTTTGATTGGGTAATGAATCAAAGAAAAAGGATTTCATGAATTGCACAGGAGTATAATACCCCCATGAGGTGAATCACGTTGGGATGCTATGAAATACGGTTATTGAAGTATAGTATTATCCCTAGGTGGATCAGGAAAATAACTTTAAATGTTCCCCGATGAGATGTGAGCCCTAGTGATAATGTATTACGTAAGAGGTTTTAAGTTATAAGTGGTAGATTATGGATCAACATTAAGATGAATAAAAATACATATGAGATGAGATTTGGCTATCATTCTTAAGATGAACAGTAATGATGAAGCATTAAAGGACTTAGATTTATACATATGGGATAAGTAGTGAAAGAGTAACTTTGAGTTAGGTAGCAGACCTCGGTAATAATAAACTGAAGTAAGTGTTATGGTATAGTATGACCTACCTAGATGAAATAAATCCATAAGGATAGATACATGATGCTATGAAAATAAATATAGCAATAGTCGTAAGTTCGACAAGTACCAATCCAAGAACTTATGTACACCTATAGATGCCTAGAGGGACAACTTGTCATAGTTCTGTATATTTTCACAAAGTGAGACCTAGATATTTGCTAAAAGCTGGAGGAAAATGATAGAAGAGTCTCATAAGAGCACATACAAGGACAAAGTCGTACATGCTGCATGACAGAAGGTAGCAACAATTACGAGATTGGAAGAATTTCGACCACAAGTTGTGGTGTGAGAAAGAGGCCTAAAGGGGGAATGCCCTGGCATTTGGATTTATTCACAAAGTAGTTCCCTAGATGGAAAGTACAATATTAAAGTATTCATAAGAGTTATAGGTTATGAGACTGATAAGCGCATCAGTCAACATTCGTCTACATAAGAGTACGTCGTAAGTCAATTGATTTAAGTTTAGAAATGAGATCATCTTTAAAAGTACATAAATTAAGTTAATCATATTACTTTGGAGTTCACAAATATTTAAGATCATGAACAACAAGTATCAAGAGGGTTGGAAGGCTTAGAAGCTAAACGACTTAAAGAAAATAAGTTTATTCGCAAGTAGACAAGTTGGATATGCTATAACATGTAATAATTTTGGGGTGAGACTAGGATTCTTAACATGATAATGAGTTTATGTATGTGTTATTATATTCGTATAATATTGGTATGTTGAGTTTTGAAGTCAAGCAAATTGTGAAACAAATGTTAACAAAGGTCATCACAAGTTACGCTCATAAATGTACTGAAATTTAGGTCAAATTTAAACCGTTCATCGATATGACATCGGAGTAGAGAGATATTTGCATTTTCGCGAGGCTGCGCAAACAGCTCCCTATGGGACCCACTTAGGCGGTTGAGATACTTGATATATATGTGACGCCTAAATACCATTTTAACTCATTAATTTTCACTCTCTTCATATCCTAGAAACCTAAAAACTTTATCTCAAAGTTCACTCATCATCCAAGACCCAAACCAAGGGCAAACAGTACAAATCAAGTGGTGGAAATCCCGTGGCGCTAGTGAGTTGTAAGGATCAAATTTTCCTGTTTAAATTAATGCCCGAATGAGTCCCCGTGTTATTTTTATTGTGGAAATTTTTGAAACGGACCTAAATTGAGTAAAAAGTACCCCGAGACTTAGAGAATAAAATTTTCCAGAAAGTAGGCGTTATGCGACGCACTATGAGATCGCATAACGTGTATGCGGACCGCATAATGGTCACATACACGGGCATCACTGCCCTATTTGAGGACAACTATGCGGTCCAATATGCGATCGAATTTTAGTTATGCGGATCGCATAGCTGTCGCACTGTTGCCCTTTGAGTTTTGGGAGGGAGGTTATGCGACGTACTATGCGATCTCATAATGTGTATGCGGACCGCATAATGGTCGCATACCTGGGCAGATTGTTTTCGATTTTGGCCTATCTTGAGGGCCATTCTGCGGTCGACTCTGCGGACCTCATATCAGGATGCTATCGCATTCCTGACCGCATTCTTGTGTCGGGCTCCTATTTTTTTAATTTTAAAACCCGACCCCAGTTCATTAAAACACCCCTCCCCTGCATTTTTAACCATTTTCTTAACAAAATTAGAGAGAGGGGAGAGAGAGTTCTTGAGAGATAAAGCTTCATCTTTATCAATTGGATTTTCAAAGTCACTCAGGCCTAGAAATTTCGAATAATCATCTTATTCTTCATTCTAACAGGTAAGAATACCCAACCCTTTTTCCATTGGTTTTCAGGTTTCAAAGAAAAAGGGGACTCTCATGAATTGATTCTTGAAAATATAAGTTGATACCTTGCATGCATTCTCATTAATGTCCATAATCTAGTAAGGGGAGAGGGTTGGGGTAAAGTTCACAAAGAAGGTGGTGATCTAATGGGGTCATATAACATTCGATAAAATGCTTAAAAGAGTTCAAATTGTATGCATGATTTCCAATTATGAGTTTAATATGTTTAATTGTGAACTAGATTGACGGTACTAGTCGGTTCGGTGATTTGTGAGTAAAATTTAAAAAGGGATTTCGACCCCAGGTATGTATGGCTAACTTTAACTTTTGTAGAATCCTCTTGTTGGGTCCGAGTATACGGTATGGGTACGTTGTTTGAAAATATGTGAATTGATTTTTCAAATGTGTTGAGACGTAAGATTCTATTCTCTGATCGTCCTAGTTGATTGCTATACTACCGTGCTATATGAGATTGTGAAAGGTGTTTTGATGTGCCTATCCTATTATGTGCAAAGCTCGTAAAAGCTCGAGGGTATCGATACGAAAGTATGTGTTAATGAATGAAAGAATGTTAATGTGCCCAAGTGTGGGAACATATATGATGGCTAAAATCTGTGCGTGGTAAGTAATGAGAAAGGGTATTGTGAAATGATGTAAATGGGTTGAACGATTATGGTAACACTGTGTACATGAATTACTTCTTGGTGAGAGCCATTGTGCCTTGGGCTCAAATAGCGAATTGTTGAGATGAACTTGTGTTCGTTGAAAGGAAGAATTCTTGTGTTTTGATTGTTTGTGGTTTTTGTTACGAAATATGATGGTCGGGTGGGATCGGGTTGCGTGCCGCAACACGAACTAATAAGGATAATGAGATGTGAGGTAATAAGGGTGGCCGAGGTAATAAGGGAGGTCGTGGTAATAAGGATGGAATGTGATCATTATCACTATTGAAATAAAAATCTATGATGTGAGGTAATAAGGGTGGCCGGGGTAATAAGGATGGAATATGATCATTATCACTGTTGAAATGAAAATCTGGGAAACTCTTGAATATGGTGATGTTGAAAGGGAAAAATGAGAGATTGTGAAACTTGTCGATTTTGGTTGCTTCTTTCCACGTGCATTGATCGATTGGTTCTATTACTGTCTCTTATCTGTGTATTTTTTTATTGTACTTAGGATAAAGTCTGTTCATACATACTAGTACTATTCCACAGTACTAACGTCCCTTTTGCCGGAGACGCTACATTTTCTTATATGAATGTAGGTGGTTCTACAGCACGTAATTCATCCCACCGTCAGTAGTGCCTCCTCTCCTTTCCGTCAGCTGTTCTGGTGAGCCTCACTTCCTCCCGGGGCCACGTGTGGCTCATGTCGCCTAATTTTGAGTTTATGGTGTAGTGGAAGGTATAGCCGGGGCCTTGTTTCCGAAAAGTATTATATAAATCTTTTGTAATCAGAGAGGCTCCATAGACACAATGTGGGTAGTGTACATATGTATTTTGGGCAAATGGTACGGTTCGGAATCATGATCCACGTTGGTAAATGTTGTGTGTATTTTGTAAGTGTTTGACATCATATGTTGGTAATGATAATAAAGGTAGAAATAAATTCAAGTTGTAAGCTTATGCTAAGTTATAATTGGCTATTTCACATGAATAATGTATATCGAAATCACGGGGTAACGCGTGGGATAGGAAAGACAAATCAGGTTCGCTTGACTGGGTTCATTCGGTTAAGCGCCGATCTCGTCTCTCGATTTTGGGGCGTGACAAACTTGGTATCAGAGCCTAAGGTTTTTAAAGTGTCCTAGGATGTCTCGGAGTCGTGTCTAGTAGAGTCCTTCTTATCGATGTGTTGTCGACCACATCTATAATTAGGGGGCTACATGGAAATTTAGGAAATACCCTTTTCATTGTTATTCTATATTGTGCGGTGAAGTAGAAAGTGAAAATATCCTTGTCTGACTCGTGCATTGTTCCAAAATTTTCAGTAATGACACCAAAGAAGAGAGTTCGACTCAGCCTAGAGGCCAATGCCACCCCAAGCGTGGCTGTGAATTTTGTACCCGATGGTGCGGGTGAGAGCGAATCCCCGACCTTGAATCCACCTGGCATTTTTTTTCCAGACCAGAGTGTTCCTATTCCTGCTGTGGCGGAGTGTGCTGCAACCCCTTCCGCTGATATTTCTGATCCTTCTTCGGTTCCAGCTTCAGGTCCCGGTACTTCCGATGAGGACCTCAGGGGAGTTTTTCATATGTTGACTCAGTTAGTGGCCGCTCAGGCCCAAAGATCTCATGTTGTCCCTGCACCCTCTAGCGGACAGAGAGATTCCGTCGGTTCCAGAGTCAACCAGTTTCTGCGGTTGGTCCCTCCATAGTTCTCAGGTATTTATCCGGAGGCCGACCCGTCGGATTTTCTAGATGAGACGTGCAAGACGCTTCGGGTTATGAAGGCTACAAAGACAGAGGGGGTTGAGTTAGCATTTTACAGGCTGAGGGGAGCAGCGTATTCATGGTTCGAGATGTGGGAGAATTCCCGTGGGGAGGAAAGTCCTCCGGCGAGATGGGATGAGTTCGTTGATGCTTTCATGGATCACTTCTTGCTTGCCGAGGCTATGGCAGCCCGTGCTACGGAGTTTGAGGTTCTCAAGCAGGGTAATATGAGTGTGTGGGATTACCACATGGAGTTCGTGAGATTGTCAAAGTACGCTCCTCAGTTGGTATCGACTATGGGTGCCAGAGTTCGACGGTTTATTCAGGGCCTCAGTTCTTTGGTTGTGAATGAAGCTCCTACACCTGCCTTGCACTCAGACATGAATTATGGTAAGATAGTGGGATTCACCCAGGCCACAGAGGCTAGAAAATTGAAGATAAGGTCGGAGAGGTAGAGTATTAGCAGGGCCCGGTCAGCGGGCCACTCAGGGAGTTCAGTTGGAGGAGGGAGACCAGTTCAGGGGAGGGGACCATCAGGGCCATCCCAGACGTATACTCAGTCCTCATCCAGTGCACCGCCATCAGTGCACCATTATCAGCAGAGTAGTCGCTGGGGACCGGGATCAGACAGTAGGAGACCTCATCAGTCCGGTCATCCAGGAGGGAGGTTCCAGCAGCAGAGGAGGGTTTCATGCCCTAAGTATGGGAGGTTCCATACTGAGCCTTGTTACCTGGATTGCCGTGCACCCAGTCAGGGCATGGGTAGTGGTTTCACTCAGCCGTCCGGTTCTTCAGTCGGTGCATCTTCAGTGCGTCTTCCAGCTCCAGGAGAGCGTGGTAGGTGGAGCTCGTGGTAGAGGTGGACCCAGCCCGCTCTATGCTTTGAGTGGTCGCCAAAGTGCGGAGGCTTCTCCAGATGTTGTTACAGGTATTCTGGCTGTTCAAGCCCATGATTGTCATGCTCTTATTGATCCTCCGTCCTCCTTGTCTTATGTTACCCCATTTATTGTTTCAAGTTTTGGGATAGAACCCGAACAGCTTCATGAGTCATTCTCTATGTTGACTCCTGTTGGTGATTTCATTACAGCCGCACGAGTCTATAGGAATTGTGTTATCACGGTGTGTGGTCGAGATACCACAGCCGATCTTATCGAACTTAGGATGGTAGATTTTGATATTATCATGGGAATGGATTGGCTTTATTCGTGCTTTGCTAAACTCGATTTTCGAACCAGAAGTATGAGACTGGAGTTTCCTAATGAGTCAATTATTGTGTGGAAAGGGAATGGTGTGGTTTCAAAGGGTAGGTTCATTTCCTACCTTAAGGCCTCGAAGATTGTTAAAAAGGGGGGTGTTTATCATTTGGTCAGGGTTGCAGACACCACTTCAGTAGTGTCTGCCCCCGAGTTCGTCCAAGTCGTGAATGAGTTTATTGAAGTATTTCCGGACGAGCTTCCAGGGATTCCTCCAGATAGAGAGATCGATTTTGGGATTGATGTATTGCCATATACATAGCCAATATATATTCCACCATACAGAATGGCGCCAGTAGAGTTGAGGGAGTTAAAGGAGCAGTTGAAAAACTTATTAGAGAAGGGGTTCATTCGGCCGAGTGTGTCGCCGTGGGGCACTCCGGTTCTTTTCATCAGGAAGAAGGATGGGTCTCTTCGGATGTGTATTGATTATCAGAAGCTCAACAAAGTCACTATCAAAAATAAGTATCCATTGCCTCGGATAGATGATTTGTTCAACCAATTGCAAGGTGCGAAGTTTTTCTCCAAAATTGATTTACGGTCGGGGTATCACCAGTTGAAGATCAGAGAGTAGGATATTCCTAATACCACCTTCAGAACTCGTTATGGCCATTTTGAATCTTTGGTAATGTCCTTTGGACTGACCAATGCTCCAGCGGCTTTCATGGCTCTTATGAATCAGGTTTCAAACCGTTTCTTGAATCGTTCGTGATTGTTTTATTGATGACATCCTTGTCTACTCGCAGAGTCGGGAGGATGATGCTAATCACCTCAGGGCAGCTCTGCAGACTCTTCATCAGCACCAATTGTATACCAAGTTTTCAAAATGTGAATTTTGGCTGGATTCAGTCACGTTTTTGGGTCATGTTATTTCTAGAGAAGGGATTAAGGTTGATCCCTAAAAGATCACAGTGGTAAAGGATTGGCCTAGACCAACGACCCCGATAGAGATTCGCAGTTTCTTAGGGCTAGCTGGGTATTATCGGAGGTTTGTGGAGTGATTCTCTACCCTCACCTCCCCATTGACTAAATTGACGCAAAAAGCAACTAAGTTCCAATGGTACGACGCTTGTGAGAGGAGCTTTCAGGAATTGAAATCAAGATTGACTTCAGCACCGGTGTTAACTTTGGCAGAGGGCACAGAGGGATTTGTGGTTTATTGTGATGCTTCAAGGGTTGGTTTGCGATGTGTGTTGATGCAACACGGGAAGGTTATAGCCTATGCTTCCAAGCAACTCAAGAATCACGAGAAGAATTATCCGACGCATGATTTAGAACTTGCGGCAGTGGTGTTTGCATTAAGAATCTGGCGGCATTATTTGTATGGGGTCCATGTGGACGTGTTCTCAGACCACAAGAGTCTCTGATATTTGTTCAAGCAGAAGGAGTTGAATTTAAGGCAGCGACGATGGTTAGAATTGCTTAAGGATTATGATATGAACATTTTGTACCATCCAGGGAAGAAGAATGTGGTGGCCGACGCTCTTAGTCAGAAGTCCATGGGTAGTTTGGCTCATTTGAAAGTGGATCAGAGGCCTATAGCCCGGGAGATTTATCAATTGGCCAGTATGGGGGTCTGTCTCTCGAACTCAGACGATGGGAATATTATGGTGCATAATGGGGCAGAATAATCACTTGTAGCGGAAGTCAAGGAAAAGCAGTATCTGGATCCAGTATTGGCGCAGTTGAAGGAGGCAGTTTTGAATAACAAGACTTTGGCATTTTCACTCGGTAGCGATGATGGTGTTTTACGGTGCCAGGGAAGGCTATGTGTTCCTGATGTGGATAATCTTCCGGAGAGTGTGATGGCGGAATCTCACAATTCTAGGTATTCCGTGCACCCAGGTTCTACAAAAATGTATCAAGATGTCCGAGAAGTTTATTGGTGGAGCGATATGAAGAGAGGTGTGGCAGACTTTGTATCTAAATGTCCGAATTGTCAGCAGGTGAAGGTCGAGCATCAGAGACCCGGTGGTTTAACTCAGCTTATGGAATTCCAATGTGGAAATCGGAAATGATAAACATGGATTTAGTGGTAGGGTTACCTCGCACTCAATGCAACTTTGACTCGATTTGGGTGATAGTGGATCCGCTCACGAAATCAGCTCACTGCTTGCCAGTCAAGTCCACCGATACTGCAGAACAGTACGCTCAGTTGTATATCAAGGAAATAGTGAGGCTTCATGGTACTCCAGTTTCTATTATCTCAGATCGAGGAGCCCAGTTCACGGCTAATTTTTGGAGGAAATTTCAGCAAGGTTTGGGTACTCAGGTAAATATCAGCACGGCTTTCCATCCGCAGACTGATGGTCAGGCAGAGTGGAATATTCAGACGCTTGAAGATATGTTACGGGCTTGTGTGTTGGACATCAAGGGTAGTTGGGATGATCATTTACCGCTTATCAAATTTGCTTACGATAACATCTTTCACACTAGTATTCAGATGGCCCCATTTGAGGCATTGTACGGAAGAAGGTGTAGATCTCCGATTCGGCGGTTCGAGGTTGGTGAAGAAGAATTGTTAGGGACAGATCTTGTGCACCAGGCGTTGGAAAAAATCAGAGTCATTCAAGAGAGGATGAAAACCGCTCAGAGCCGTCAAAAATCCTATGCGGACATTCGTCTAAGAGAATTGGAATTCCAAGTAGATGATTGGGTATTCTTGAAGGTATCTCCCATGAAGGGAGTAATGCAGTTTGGGATGAAAGGAAAATTGAGCCCAAGGTATGTCGGGCCATATCAGATTGCTCAAAGGATAGGAAAAGTGGCTTATAGGTTGGAATTACCCCCCCTGAATTGTCATTAGTGCACCCGGTGTTCCGCATGTCTATGTTGAAGAAAGCGGTTGGAGATCCATCAGCCATCGTGCCAGTTGAGACTATTGAGATTAATGAAGAACTATCGTATGATGAGGTTCTGGTTTCTATTCTTGATAAACAAGTCCGTAGATTGAGGAACAAAGAAATTGCTTCATTTAAAGTACTGTGGCGAAGTCAGCACGTTGAGGAAGCCACGTGGGAAGCGGAAAATGAGATGAAAGAGAAATATCCCCATTTGTTTGAATAAGTCTAGTAGTGTTCGTCCGAACTGTCATCTCCAAGCAAGTTATATTTTATGTTCAGTTTTGTGCAAAAGCACCCCATCTTCCCCTAATTGCCTTAACCCGCTGTTACTATTTGGGTAGTGTGCAACCCTTGAAGTAAATGAAAGTTTTGTGAAACGTAAGTAATTAATAGTAGTGTAGGATGGTAATGATTAATTGAAATGAATATGGTATATCGAGGTGCTTGGGTTGTATGGGACTCATTAAAATGACCAAGTTATGTGCAAGAATGTGAATCATGTGAAAATATTTGGTATAAGAAGAAAGAGCTATGTGTAGTTGACAAAATGATTGAATATTTGGAAATTGTTGAGGTAACAACGTTGTGTGTGAGTTATTGGGTGATTAAAACTGTGTAATGGTGCTTGGAAATGTGTTTCGAGAGCTCTCTGACAGGTAGGTAGGTCTAATTACAAAGGGAACTCTGGCGAAATTTTTCTGAGATATTGGAGTTAGTGAAAATCTGGAAGTTTGCATATCATGATTTCAAAACTAATTGATTTCCAAAATCCTCATTCAAGGACGAATGATTTTTAAGGGAGGGGAGGATGTAAGGACCCGTAAAATTTTCTTGTTTAAATTAATGCCCGAATGAGTCCCCGAGTTGTTTTTATTGTGGAAATTTTTAAAATGGACCTAAATTGAGTAAAAAGTACCCCGGGACTTAGAGAATAAAATTTTCCATAAAGTAGGCGTTATGTGACGCACTATGCGATCGCATAACGTGTATGCGGACCGCATAATGGTCGCATACATGAGCAGATCACTGCCCTATTTGAGGACAACTATGCGGTCCAATATGTGATCACATTTCACATTCCATCCTTATTACCTCAGCCTCCCTTATTACCTCGGCCGCCCTTATTACCTCACATCTCATTATCATATTTAGTTCGTGTTGTGGCGCGCAACCCGATCCCACCCGACCATTATATTCTGTAACAACAACCACATACAATCAAAACACAAGAATTCTTCCTTTCAAGGAACACAAGTTCATATCAACAATTTGCTATTTGAGCTCAAGGCACAATGACTCTCACCAAGCAGTAATTCATGTACACAGTGTTACCATAATCGTTCAACCCATTTACATAATTTCACAATAACCTTTTTGATTACTTACCACGCACTTTTAGCCATCATATACATTCCCACACTTGGGCACATTATAATTCTTTCATTCATTAACACATACTTTCATATCGATACCCTCGAGCTTTTACGAGCTTTGCACATAATAGGATAGGCACATCAAAACACCTTTCACAATCTCATATAGCACGGTAGTATAGCAATTAACTAGGACGATAAGAGAATATAATCTTATGTCTCAACACATTTGAACAATCAATTCACATATTTTCAAACAAGGTACCCATACCGTATACTCGGACCCAATAAGAGGATTCTACAAAGGTTAAAGTTAGCCATACATACCTGGGGTCGAAATCCCTTTTTAACTTTTACTCACAAATCACCGAACTGACTAGTACCGTCAATCTAGTTCACAATTAAACATATTCAACTCAGAATTGAAAATCATGCATGCAATTTGAACTCTTTTAAGAATTTTATCGAATGCTATGTGACCCCATTAGATCACCACCCCTTCTTTGTGAACTTTACTCCAACCCTCTCCCCGTACTAGTTTATGGACATTAATGAGCATGCATGCAAGGTATCAACTTATATTTCAAGAATCAATTCATGAGAGTCCCCTTTTTGTTTAAAACCTGAAAACCAATGGAAAAAGGGTTGGGGATTCTTACCTGTTAAAATGAAGAAGAAGATGATTACTCGAAATTTCTAGGCCTGAGTGACTTTGAAAATCCAATTGATAAAGATGAAGCTTTCTCTCTCAAGAACCCTCTCTCTCCTCTCTGTAATTTTTTTTTAGAAAATGGTTAAAAATGAAGGGGAGGGGTGTTTGAATGAACTGGGGTCGGGTTTTAAAATTAGAAAAACAGGAGCCCGACACAAGAATGCGGTCAGGAAGGCGATTGCATTCCTGACATGCGGTCTGCAGAGTCGACCAAAAAAATGGCCCTCAATATGGGCCAAAATCGAAAACAATATGCCTAGGTATACGACCATTATGCGGTCCGCATACACGTTATGCGATCGCATAGTGCGTCGCATAACCGCCCTCCCAGAAATCAAAGGACAACAATGTGACAACTATGCTGTCTGTAGAATCGATCATTATCACTATTGAAATGAAAATCTATGATGTGAGGTAATAAGGGTGGCCGAGGTAATAAGGATGGAATGTGATCATTATCACTGTTGAAATGAAAATCTTGGACTCTTGAATATGGTGATCTTGAAAGGGAAAAAGGAGAGATTGTGAAACTGGTCGATTTTGGTTGCTTCTTTCCACGTGCATTGATTGATTGGTTCTATTACTGTCTCTTATCTGTGTATTGTTTGATTGTACTTGGGATAAAGTCTGTTCATACATACTAGTACTATTCCACAGTATTAACGTCCTTTTTGCCGGGGCCGCTACATTTTCTTATATGAATGTAGGTAGTTGTACAGCAGGTAATTCAGCCCACCATCAGTAGTGCCTCCTCTCCTTTCCGTCAGCTGTTCTGGTGAGCCCCACTTCCTCCTGGGGCCACGTGTGGCTCATGTCGTCTAATTTTGAGTTTATGGTATAGTGCAAGGTATAGACGGGGCCTTGTTGCCGGCAAGTATTATATAAATCTTTTGTAATCATAGAGGCTCCGTAGACACAATGTGGGTAGTGTACATATGTATTTTGGGTAAGTAATCGTACGGGTCGGAATCGTGATCCACGTTGGTAAATGTTGTGTGTATTTTGTAAGTGTTTGGTATCATATGTTGGTAATGATAATAAAGGTAGTAATGAATTCAAGTTATAAGCTTATGCTAAGCTATAAATGGATATTTCACATGAATAATGTATATTAAAATCACGGGGTAAGGCGTGGGATAGGAAAGACAAATCATGTTTAGTTGATCGGGTTTATTCGGTTAAGCGCCGGTCTCGTCCCTCGATTTTGGGGCGTGACATGAGTTTCTGTTCTTCTTAAGGTTGCTGATTTTGGTGTGGTTCCAGCTCATGTGGGGAGTTGTTTAAAGTGATTTAAGTTCTGTAAAATACTCTCCCAAGTTTTTCATATCAACCCTAGGTGATTTCAAGTTTTCTAAAGTGATTCTAGTGCCGAGAAACCCGAATTGATTACTAGTTTTGCTTTCTTATTCTTGTGGCTGCGTTGGACGGATATTTCATGGTGAAGTAAGCTCAAATTGAAGTTGTTATATTTGTTTAAATTTAATGAACCTTTTACTCTACATGTATTTAAGCTTATCCAAATTACGGCTAAGTCGTTGCAGCTAGAACTTGTGAGATATCGATCGAAAGGCTTGTTAGTAATGTTGTTGATTGTGGGACTATTTGGGAGGTGTTCTTGCAGCATTTTATGGCTGGAAAATTTATGAAATAACCTGAGTATATTGTGTTTGTATTATAAACATTTGTTGAATATAAATAAGAGGGAAATGATTTAAAATAAAGTGTTATTAGACATGAACTGAGCTTGCCCCTCGACGTGTTATTTGGCTGGTTGTGTTCCATATAGCTACTGGTTGTTGTTTGGGCCGTTTGGTGACTTCTAGTAACTTATGGGATGTGGTACAAACAACGCAAGTCTTTTCATTTTCTTGTAGAATATTGGTTTCGAAATTTGACAGTTACAATGCTTATATGATGACGAAGAAGTTGATTTACTCATTGTAGACATAAGAAAATCATAATGAGCTTGGTTGACGATTGGAGATAAGATTGCAAAGGTATGTTAAGGTACTTCCTTCTTTCTTTTGACATGATCTAAAGTAAAATGAACGTAAATGATACATTATTTCATAACAGATCTACTCCTAGCAACTAAGGTTGTCCATGTTGTGCTTTCCTTAAAAAGCCATTCTAAGCATGTATGTATGATGCTTGAATCCTATTGAGGTTTATACTTATAGTAAAATGATGTAGGCCTGTGCATAATTTGGTAAATACAAAATTACCATGCCAAAATCAAATATTTTTGTATTTGGTATGGTATATGGTTTAAGTTTAAAAAAGATTGGTATTAGGTATGATATTTGGTATTTTAAAATGAAATACCGAAATACCGATACCGTACCAAAATATATATTATATTACACAATGCACAATTAATTAATTTACAACAGAAGTATAAGAATCTAAAATTTTACTTTCCTTTATTCTCTTAGTTCATCAATTAACTCTAAGCAAGTAACAAGACATTTTCTAAGTTTTCTCTCTCTAGGTCGGTATATGTTAGTTTTGGACAAAACTTTTGTCAAAATCATTTTTAGTTTTGTACTCTTGAGTATTTAAATTAAGAATATTATAGTTAATGACTGTCATGACCCCAAATCTAAGCCGCCCGTGATGGTGCCTATCATGATACTAGGCTAGTCAATCTACCGCGAAATAACATAATGACTTTCCCTTAGATTCAAAACTGTTCGATATTCCGCAAAATTCTTCCGTTTTAAGAGTTTAAAGCAACAAAGCGAATAAAATAGTTTATACACTGCCCCAAAACCTGGAGTCAATCGTCATGAGCATCTACAAATGATAAAACGTACTACTATTTCCTTACTACAACCAGTTCTAGGAAATGATATCGAATAACAGGATAAGAAGGGAAAGAGAGCATGATGCGGACGCCAAACAGCTACCTCAAAATCTCGAACAAAGCTCCAAGAGAATGCGAAAATAGCTAGCCCTATATTCTAGCACCTGAATCTGCACACAAGGTGCAGGGAGTAATGTGAGTACACCGACTCAGTAGTAATGAAAGTAAATAATGTCTAAGGCAATGAAACACGTAAAAGCAGTCATAAATACACAGAAATTGAACTCCTTCTTTCAGAAAACACGGATACGATGCCTTATAACATTTAAAAGTCAATCTCAGTAAAATTTCATATGAAATGTGCCTTCTCAAAAATTCCATAGAGATCAAGATAGTTTAATATAGGAATGATATAAATCATAGATAGCCTCTCAGACAAAAACAAATTTCATAAATCGCCCCTCGGGCATAACTGTATTGGTAAAAACGAGCTTCACACGTGTAATACTTAAGATAACTTAGCAATCTATGTGGAACAATGACAACTTGACAACTGGACGAGACTTTATGAAGAGGTACGAGATAAAGAGGAACGGAATAGCATACCCACAGGGTAATCAGATACAGGAATCTCAACCTAATTGAGAAGGCGAAGAGACACAGTCAGAATGAATCAAGACGGAATAAAGGGCAGATTCGGGGATCTTCAATTAATGAGCCAAAATGTTACATAATCTTCACGCAACAGTTACGATTAATCATTGTAACGTTACATTAATGCTCAATCACTGAAAACAGTAGACATTATATTAAGAAATTCCCTATAAAAGGGAGAAAAATATAACTTGTAAGGACGCGTTCGAACCACTATTGAAATATACATACTTTTTACGCATCTTTCTGCTTTCTATTTACGAATTTACTTACAATTATTAGCGTATTCTTTGGTTATCAGAAACCCGTATTCTTCTTAAAAAAGTTTTGGCAGAGAATCTAATTCTTTGGTTAAACAAATTGGTTCCGTTGCCGGGACTCTGATAATCTATGTTTTTTCTCAAACAACATTCTGTAAATTATGTCGAACGCCAACGACAACAACCAACAAAGGGTTGGAACTCCAGTTCCATAACCTTCAGGTTCCCCACGAGGCTCAAGGGAACATTCCCCAAAGAGATCTACGACTCAAAATAATAATCACAATGGAAATGAACAAACAGGAGAACAAGATCATGTAAAACAAATGGTTGGTGAATATGTGACTCAAGCCTTACAAGCTTTCATGAGGGGACTACCAGCTGCATCACCTACACCTCCTCCTAACAACACCACAACTGTGGAAAATCCACAATCCAGACTAGCAAACTCAGGAAGTAGAGGCACTCCAAATGATTGCCTCGAAGCAAGACCAGGTATGTCCAGTAATCCAGAATTACAGTCTTTATTACTAACCTTGCAGAAACAGGTGAAGGAACAAAATGACCGAATCGAGAAAATTCCTGGAGTACCGCCTGTTATCAAAGGCATTGACGTTGATAGATATTCTCAACAACCTTGGAAGACAAATGCAGCACTCTTGCCTATTCCCAAGAAATTCAAAATGCCTAATATTCCCAAGTACGACGGGACAACTGATCCACGTGATCATGTAACTGCTTTTACTACAGGAGTAAAAGGAAACAATCTGACTAAACAAGAAATTGAATTAGTACTATTCAAGAAGTTCGGAGAGACACTCACTAAAGGAGCACTAACATGGTATTCTCTTCTACCCAAAAATTCTATTGACTCTTTTGCTGAGCTTGTAGATTCTTTTATAAAAGCACATTCCGGTGCATAAAAAGTCAAAAAAAAGAATGGAAGACATAATCAAGATAAAACAAGGAGACACGGAGTTGCTCCGAGAATTTGTAGACATGTTTCAACGAGAAAGAATGTTGCTACCAAGGGTACCTGACAATTGGGCAGCAATGGCGTTTGTAAGCAACTTAAATGACAGAAGCTCAGAAGCCACGAGAAGACTCAAGGAAAGCTTGAGAGAATTTCAAGCCACGACATGGAACGATGTCTATAACAGGTACAACACCAAGCTACAAATAGAAGAAGACACCATTTCTCAATCAAAAGCTTAAGATCGAGCCAGTTCTATACGCTCAGAACCAGAAAGGAGAACATGTAAGAACAGGTACAATCCATATTTGGGACCTTCAGGACGAGAAACTCGTTCCAGGTTTGAAAACACACGGTCAGAATATAAACCATCAAATAGAGATACGAACTCATCCTCCTCAAGATCTAGAAAAGATAGGGAGGAACGAAATAGAGGTAATGCAAGAGTCGGAGACTACAACTTCAATGTATGTACTTCTGTATTAATTATCGTACTGAGAAACATGGGCGATAAAGTTCGATGGACCAAAGAAATGAGATCAAATCTAAACAGAAGTAATCCAGACTTCTGGTTTTAAATTCCATAACGATCATGGACAAAGAACATCACATTGCATATTGTTTCAAGGTGAGGTAGAACAATTATTAAAACAGGGCTATCTAACAGAATTGTTTAGTGAAAAAGGCAAACAGGCATATATGAAGAAAGGCAAGAGCCCCTGAAACCACCATCTCTAAAGAGAACAATGAATGTGATACACAGAGGAGAGGAGGTGAACAGAGTTGTCTGCAAAAGAACAACAAAATTCACAATTACACACGGGAAGCGGATTCGTGAAGACATGGAAGCAGACAATATAACATTCGACAATGCAGATGGAAACAGATTGCTGCTTCCTCATAACGACGCTCTGGTAATATCTCTATTCATACATGACACTAATGTAAAAAGAGTGTTGATTGATCTAGGTAGCTCAGTCAACATCATTGTGTTGAGAGTTGTGGAAGAAATGTTAATGGAGGATCGAGTAATCCATGACATGGAAGCAATACCATCTACTTTACACTAGGTAATAAAATTCCCTTCCAAATGGGGAATTCAACAGATTCGAGGCGATCAGCAGACCTCAAGGAATATAAATTCAGTAGTACACTCAAACAAAAAAGAGGTAGCGGAAGAGTCAAAAGACGAGGAAATCGCCCAATTAGGTGTGGAAGAAGAAATTGGAACCCAAATAGGTACTGAAGAAGGAAGCCACGAGAAGGTGAACCAAATCACCACAGAGGCAACACCAACACATACGGACATGGATTCCAAACCCGATGTCATTCAGGAGCCAGAAGAAGACGAGAATATTAAAACAACTATTGAGGAGCTCGAAGCTATCCCACTGTTCGAGTAGAAGCCTGAGCAAAAAGTTCATATAGGCACGAGGCTAAGCCCCGCAAAAAGAGGTAAGTTAATTGAATATTTAAAAGCTAACTCAAATTGTTTCGCTTCGTCCCATTCAGATATGACAGGTATACCTCCGGAAGTGATGACTCATAAACTAAATGAAGATCCATCATGTGCCTGTCAAGAAAAAGAAAAGAAAGCAAGGACCATTCAAGAACCAAGTGATCGATGAAGAGGTACAAAAACTCTTGAAAATTGGTTCAATACGCGAGGTAAAATATCCTAATTGGTTAGCTAATACTGTAGTGGTACCCAAAAAGAATGGTAAATGGAGAGTATGCGTATATTACACAGATTTGAATAAAGCATGCCCCAAAGACTCCTTTCCATTACCACACATAGATCAAATGATTGATGCCACTGCAGGCCATGAATTGTTGAGCTTTCTAGATGCATATTCTGGTTATAATCAGATAAAAATGGATCCCTCAGACGAGGAAAAAACTTCCTTTATTACAAACATAGGGACTTATTGTTACAAAGTCATGCCTTTTGGCCTGAAAAATGCTGGAGCCACGTATCAAAAGCTAGTGAACAAGATGTTCCAGGAACATCTGGGGAATACAATGGAAGTATACATTGATGACATGCTAGTAAAATCAACTCAAGCGAAAGATCATTTCCATAATCTTTCAATCACCTTCGAAATCGTGCGTAGGTATAACATGAAACTAAATCCAGAAAAATGCGCCTTTGGCGTTGAATCAGGTAAGTTTCTGGGTTTCCTTGTATCAAATAGGGGTGTAGAGGTAAACCTCTCTCATATTAAAGTTATTGCTGAAATACATGATATACTTACGAGCAAAAAAGAAGTTCAAAAACTAACAGGAAGAATTGCAGCCTTAGGAAGATTTATCACCAGATCTTCGGAGAAGAGTTTTAAATTCTTTTCAGTTCTAAAAAAGTAGAATCAGTTCAAATGGGCTGAAGAATTCCAACAGGCTCTCAAAGATCTGAAGGCCTATTTATCAAAACCCTCACTGTTTTCTAAACCAAAAGAGGGGGAGAGGCTGTATGTCTATCTTGCCGAGCAGAAATTGCCGTGAGTGCAGTACTGGTAAGAGAAGACAGAGGTAAATAATCTCCGATTTATTATGTAAGAAAGTCTTTATTAGATACTGAAACTAGATATCCTCACCTAGAAAAATTAGCCTTACCTCTAATCATGGCAGCTAGAAAGTTGAGACCATACTTTCAATGTCACCCAATCACTGTTGTGACCTCGTATCCACTAAGAAATATTTTGCATAAATAAGAGTTATCATGGAGATTAGCTAAATGGGCAATAGAATTAAGCAAACATGACATAATATATCATCCTAGGATTGCAATAAAGTCTCAGATTTTCGCTGATTTCGTCGATGATTTTAATACTAGCATAATCCCTGAAGTGGAAAAAGAGTTACAACTTTTTAACGGGGCTAATCCAGGAATTTGGACCCTATTTACTGACGGATCTTCTAACATAAAAGGAGCCGGCTTGGGAATTGTTTTAATATCACCTGCGGGTGAAAAGATATGACAAGCCATTAAATGTTATCCTATAACGAACAATGAAACAAAGTATGAAGCTGTCATTGCAGGGGTTGAACTGGAACGAGAACTCTCAATTGAGCAAATCGTGATCAAAAGTGACTCTCAACTAGTGGTAAACCAAATGTAGGGGACTTATACCGCAAGAGAGGCTCAGATGCAAAAATATCTGGAAAAGGCACGAGACCTAGCAAGGAAATTCCAGTCATGGAAAGTTACGCAAATACCCATAGAGGAAAATGCAAAAGCGGATGCATTAGCTAACCTCGTAGCAGTTGCCGACGTAACAAATAAAGACAATGCAATTGTCATACACCTATTTCATTGAGCAATCGACCAGGACAAAAATGAGGTAAAATTTAACAATTTAACCTAGGATTGGACAAACAAAACTGTAAACCTTTTGCAGAACGGCACCGTGCCTGAAGATAGAAAAGTAGCTCAAGCACTTCGCCAGAAAGCTGTGGTACTGCCTAGTTCGTGAAAATTTATACCGTAAAATGTTTGGAGGTCCCCTAGAAAAGTGAATTGGACCCAATCAAACGGAGTACGTGATGAAGGAAGTACGCGAAGGACACTGCGGAAACCATGCAGGAGCAAGATCCTTAGTCAAAACCCTAATCAGAGCAGGGTACTATTGGCCTAAAATGGAGGAAGATGCTGAGAGCTTCATAGCTAAATGCGAAAAATGTCAGCCATATGCCAACAATATGCACCGGCCAGCAAATTACTCTACCCAGTGGTGTCACCATGGCCATTCATGAAATGGGGCATGGATATAGTGGGACCCCTTCCCCCAGCTAAAGGAAAGATACGGTTATTACTCGTATTAACTGATTATTTCAAAAAATGGGTGGAGGCAGACGCTTTTAAACAGGTGCGAGAGAAAGAAGTGAAAAGCTTCATATGGCGACACACAATATGCCGCTTTGGAATACCAAAGGAGATCGTATGTGACAATGGCCCAAAATTTATAGGCTCACAAATCACAGAATTGTTCGAAAGCTAGCAAATCAAGTGAATCACTTCATCGCCATATCCCCCCGTGGCTAATGGGCAAGTCGAGTCAACAAACAAAGTCATTGTCAAAAACTTAAAGAAACGACTGAAAAAAGCCAATGGAAACTGGCCAGATGAGCTACCATTAGTATTATGGGCTAACAGAACTACTGCAAAAGTAGCCACGGGAGAAACTCCATTCGCGCTTGTCTACGGTTCAGAAGCATTAATACCAGTGGAAATCAGCGAAACAAGCATGAGATTCACAACGGCAACGGAAGAAACAAACAACGACGAGTTAAGGACAAATCTGGATTTGCTCGAGCAAAGAAGAGAAGCTGCATTAATACGTATGGCAACCCAAAAACAAATTATAGAGCGATATTACAACAGAAAAGTTCACCTCAGATATTTCAAATTTGGGACTTCGTTCTTAAAAAAGTCTTCCAATCAACAAAGGAAGTTGGTCCAGGAAAGCTAAATCCAAACTGGGAAGGGCCCTACAAAGTCCGTGGCATTGCTGAAAAGGCGCTAACGAGCTGGAAACTATGGATGGCAGAATCTTACAAACTAGTTAGAATGTTGTTCATTTGAAGAAGTATTACTTCTGAAGTAAAGGGAATACCCCCGATAAGGTATCATTACGTTCGATTTCACTTTTTTACAGTTAAAGTTATACTAACCATTTTAGATGATAGGCAAAAAGCTAACCCATTACCAGATGATGATATTAGACCTGCATAGACACGAGGAAGTAACTGAATTCCCGGTCTAGGGTTACAGCTTTCTGATGGACGTTTTTTAAGGGTTAAGCATTTATCATCTAAACTATATACCTTCGAGTCCCGTATGTTTTTCCGTTTCAGGAAAAGGACCACAAGGAAGGAATAGTCAAGTGCTCGAGATTTCATTCTTCAAAGCTCAAACACTTGGGTACGATACAGTATGGAAGGCAAAGAAGAAGCAAAGAAGACTATCAAAAAGTTAAAGCTCAAGCCTGAAGATCCATCTTCCCAACAAGTCAAGTACTATGAGCAAAATCAAAGAGCCAAAGAGAAAAAACACAAAGCCTGATTCAAAAATCTTCAAAAAAACATATTCGTAAATGTAAACGAATGTTTAGGTTAAGGGCAGAATATTAGATACGGTTAAAAATGCACATAATTGTACTTAGTCAAAAACTTTTGTAAATGAAACAGTTACGGATGAAGCAACATCATTGTACTCATTCAAAAAATGTTGTAAATAAAAACAGTTACGGATGATAAAAGCATTATCCTTGTATTTATTCAAAAACTGTTGTAAACAAAAACAGTTATAGGTAAAAATTCATACCTGTATATTTATTCAAAAAACTGTTATAAATGAAAATAGTTATACCCTTGTATTAATTCGAAAAAGCTGTTACAAAAGAAAAACAGTTACGAGTACAAGTTTATACCAAATATGTTGTAAGATTAACACTTGCAAAGGAGTTATGGACGATACAAAAACACATGTAAAATGTTACGAAAGTTCGAAACAATACAAACACTTTCTTAAAAACATTGTCAAAGAAAAGCATGTGAAATTCCTATCTCTCTTTTGTACATTTATACCATTATGAAGTTGAGACGTCTTCTTCAATAAGTGTCGATCAAAAAAGGGCCCTCTTTTATAAATCGTGCCTATTACGAAAACGAACGAAAAATCTAAGCATTTTTAAAAAAAATTGCAAAGTCAAAAACTCAGAGGTAAACCAAAAACCTCAAAAAGAAAGCATGCAAAGATTTAAGAGTGAAAACAAGAACTCAAAGGAATCGAAAATCATGATGATATTACTATTAATATATAGCGTCAAACAACTAAGTATTAACTTAGTCTAAGCCTAATTTGTTTATACAAAAGTTGCCCCTAAGTTGGGGTAGTACGAGAGTTTTACTAGATGGGGTTGTCTTCACTGGAAAGAGGAGCGGCTTGAGATGGCGAGACACCAACAGCAGGGACCTCAGCCTCAGGTGAAGAGAAATTCTGACTTTGCTGAGACTTCTCAATCGTCTCTCTGGTTTTAGAAATTTCGGCTTCCAAGTCAAAACTATCTTGGCCCATTTCCGTCAATGTGTCAAGACGTGCATTCAAATAAGCCCAACTAACATCGACGACTGCTTTGTCTTCAAGAGCCTCGTAGTCTTTCTCCCATTGTTCAGCTTCAGCTCTTAGCTCATCTCTTTCAGCCACAACAGCATCATGAGAGGCCTGTAAAGGAGCGATGGATCTTTCCAGAAACTGGACCTTCTCTGAAGAGTTACGGAGGTCTTCTTGGGTTTGGGTGAGAAATTGAACAAGTTCTGCCAAAGTACAGCTCCTTCTGGTCCAACAAAGCCTTCAGGCTCCTAATCTCCTCTGTGGCATGAGAAAGCTGCTCCGCAAATGAAGACTCTAAGACACTTTTGTCCTTACCTGCCTGGTTCGAAGACGCCTTCTCAACGGCCAATTCTGCTGCCATAACCCTAACTTGCCGCTCCAAGGTACACTTTTCCTCCTTCATTGCCTCCATGTCAAGCTGTAAACTCTCGTACTACTCCTTCCAATTATCAGCCTCAATATGGAAGTCATTTGCTTCTTGCTCCATTTGAACAATTCTCTTTATTAGCTCTGTGCCTATAAGGTTGATCTACATAAAATGATAAATTAGATACGGTAAGAATATATATAAGTACATATGGAGGAAAAGCAAGTTTTACCTTTAAGGACGAGTGCACAATCTCGTTCATCCAAGTCAAGGAGTTATGGCTTTCCAGCTTAGACTTCTCAGTCGAACCTATCAATGACTTTAACCATACATCAGCCTGACCCGACTTTTTCAAGAGGCTGCCCGCCGCAGGAACCTCTATTGTAACTTGCTCCATCCCCCCCCCCCCCTGCTAGAAGACCTTACTTCAACAGCAGAAGGCATGAAAGCGGGGGCGGGCGAAGGAGCCACAGATGGAGTAGGTTGAGGAGAAGCAACGGGAGAAAGAATGACAATGGAAGCAGAGGCAACAATGGAAGAAATAAACGAAAGTTTTTTAGCAGCAGAAGGAGAGAAAATAGCAAGAGGAGCTTCATCAGAGATGGTACCAAAACCTTGTTGGAACAGGTGATCAACAGACTCACGAATAGGAGAGGGAGTTGCATCTTCAGGAGCGGAAAGTTCTGATTCAGGCATAGGAGGATCAACAACGGGTGCAGATTCATCATCAGAGACCACCCTCCTCCTACGTGACCTATGGACCAGCGAACCCTCCTCTTCATCTTCCTCCTCTAAGGTCCTAAACCCACTTGCGTTTCTTTTTGACGAGGAGGAACCAACAATGATCTCCTGAGCCTTAGCTAGAGACAGCCTTGAAGCGAACACAGCAGCAGTAGAAACTCCACGAGCAGGAAACCCTACCAAATAAAAGGGGTCAGATAAAGCTCAAAAAGAGAAGAAGTAAAAACAAAAAACTTCACTTACCCTAGGTATTCACCTTCCAACCAAACCTCAAAGAGTGTTACTTCCACGAACATTCTTCTAAAGAAGCGATTGACAAGAGTTTTTCTACCCAATCACGAAAACCAGAGACATTCTCAACGGTTCCCATGGTTGCTGCAAAAGAAGAAGAAATAGTCACGGTACTGAAAGTTCATCAAAAGTGAAGAAAAAGAAAGTGAGCAAAATTGTACTTACGTGCAAAGTTCCACTTCTCAAGGAAGGGGAGATTTTCTTCACCTACTAAACCTGTAGTAGGGACAGCAACATACCGGACATACCACCCTCTATCTTTGTCATCATCTGGAGTAACTAACACCCTTTTACTCCTAGCCGCGAGAGTATGGCGGACATCGGAGAATAGAGGTGAATAAGATGATGAAAAGTAAAGGGTACGGAAGCTAAATTGGCCAAATACCTAAGGCACGCGACTACTCGCCAAATAAGAGGACTGACTTGTCCCAGACAAACTTTGAAGAATCGACAAAACTCGATGATAACAGGGTCGATGGGAGGCTTGAATCCTAATGTGAAGGGATAAGTATAGACATAAGAATATCCAGTCTTGTAAGAGGTTATTCTTTGGTTATCGTTAGGAACAACAACATGAAAATCAGGCTTCCAATAACAATCCCTGCGTACAAGAGACACTAAGCACTCTGTTATTTGGGTAGGATAAAGGTCAGCACTGTCATGTGATGACATTGAAGAAAGCTGCTCACTCATGGCTTAACTATCCTTGGCAAAAGAAAACTCCACAGGAACAATCTCATCGACTCTTGGCTCACAAAGCGGTTCATTGTGTTCTGTACTCTTTAATGAAGATCTAGAAGCCATATCCCTCGAAGAAGATGAAGGAGTGTTAGATCTAGAAGATGGCGGGGGAGAAGAATAAGATGAAGAACCCCTGGAAGGAGTAGAATTTAAGCTCCTAAGTTCACCGCCCCTCCTACTCTGTGTTGGAGTAGAAGAAGAAGTCAATTCATCTACAATGATGACCTTTTTAGATTTCTGGTTTGAAGAAGACATATTTACGAAGATAAAGAATTTACAAATAAAAAAAGAATGTTAGAAGTTTTCCGTGAAAGTAAAGAAAGGAAAAGGGGTATTTATACTCAAAGGCAACCGTCAAAAAATGGAAAAAACAGTGATGTAAAAGTCATAATTGAAGCTGACACTTCGAGGCTGATGCAGCCGCAAAAAGCCCTAAAAGGCGCTGAATAATTGCAGAACCAATCTGGGAAAGCCACGTGGCACGGGCATTAAATGGAAGTGACAAGCGACGCATACATTCAGAGACGAATGCAATGGACCGAGTGAAGTGGCGGCAAAATGTACCCGCCATAAATGAGTATCCACTTACCAAATATTAATCGATAAATAAATGGTAAGTGGGGGGACTATCTATATTGGTAAAAATGAGCTTCACATTTGTAATACTTATGATGACTCAGCAATCTATGTGGAGCAATGACAACATGACAACTGGACGAGACTTTATGAAGAGGTACAAGATAAAGAGAAACAGAACAGCATACCCACGGGGTAACTAGATACGGGAATCTCAACCAAAGAAGGCGAAGAGACACGGTCAGAATGAATCAAGACGGAATAAAGGGCCGATTCGGGGATCTTCAATTAAAGAGCCAAAATGTTACATAATCTTCACGCAACAGTTACGATTAATCATTGTAAAGTTACATTAATGCTCAATCACTGAAAAGAGTAGACGTTATATTAAGAAATTCCCTATAAAAGGGAGAAAAATATAACTTGTAAGGACACGTTCGAACCACTATTGAAATATACTTACTTTTTACACATCTTTCTGATTTCTATTTACGAATTTACTTACAATTATTAGCATATTCTTTGGTTATCAGAAACTCGTGTTCTTCTTAAAATAGATTTGGTAGAGAATATAATTCTTTGGTTAAACAATAACATCCCTCAGAATCAGTCACTCAGCATGCCTCACCATCACTTGGTATCAGCCCCTCGGGCAACCTCACAGTCACTCATGCCTCCCAATCACTCGTCACTCGGAACTCTGAACTCGGCACTCGCACTCAGTAGGTACCTGCGCTTACTGGGGGTGTACAAACTCCGGAGGGGCTCCTGCAGCCAAAGCGCTAATATCAAGCCATCTCATGGCATAATCACTCAGGCTCTCAGCCTCTCACATATTATAAACAATGTAACATGATGCGGCGCCCACCCCGATCCCATAATATCCTCATAACATAGGCCCTCGGCCTCACTCATTCAAATACCTCTCAGAAGCCACTCGGGCTATCAGTAAAAAAACAGGGTACTCATCCCAAAACATCTTTCATATGCATCAGAGTGGAGAAGTGAAACTCAATTAAACAGTAATCAGGTAAAATCATGACTGAGTGTAACTTTCAAATCAAAACAGTGAGGAAATAGTAGTAAAAAGCCCCAAGGGGTCCAAACAGGTCGGCACAAGGCCCCTAACATGACGTACAGCCCAAAATATAGTAATAGTCTTAAAACACAATTTATATAGGAATCATATGGTTTAGAAGCAATTACGCAACTCAATATTTCCCACGGGACGAACCAAGTCACAATCCCCTATCAGTGCACGCCACACACTCGTCATCCAGCATGTGCGCCACTCAAAAAATAGTGAGAAAATACAAAGTTCGGGGTTTCATACTCTAAGGACAAGATTTACAGTCATTACTTACCTCAAACCGGATGAAAATCTACTCCATGATGCCCTTGCCACTCGACTCGGCCTCATATCACACCGAATCTATTCAAAATCAGATTTGTACCATCAGTATACGCTAAAGGAACAAAGCCCATGCGAAATTACTCAAATTACATCAAAAATCCCGAAATTGGCCAAACTCGACCTCCGGGCTCACGTCTCGGAATTAGATAAAAATAACAAAACTAGAATCCTTACACTCTCACGAGTCCATACATACCAATTATATCAAAATTCGACGACAATCGACCCCTCAAATCCTTAAATCAAAGTCTCAAATTTCCAAGCCCTAACCCCTCAAATCCTTAAATCAAGGTCTCAAATTTCCAAGCCCTAACCCCTCAAATTATACCATTAAATTCCACTAATTCCATGCTTAATCAGTCAAATACCAACATAGAATTGAGTTCTAGGTCCAAGAAACTTACCTCCACGAAAATCCCTTGAAATCCCTCTTCAATTTGCTCCCAAAAGCCTCAGCCCGTATGAAAATATGACGAAAAAATCCTAAAATTTGCGAAGGCAAGTATTTATATTTTCTGCCCAGGGGTTCCGTATCTGCGGTCCAACTTCCGCACATGCGGCCCCCGCACCAGCGACCAAAGGTCTGCATTTGTGGACTTCACTTAAAGTCTTCCTTCCCCACCTACAATCCTACCGCCGCACCTGCGGGCTCGCAGGTGCGATCCATCTTCCGCACCAGCCAACCAACCTCTGCACCTGCGATGGCCGCACTTGCGACCACCCTTTCGCAGGTGCGGAACACCAGAATAGCAACACACCAACAGAATTTCCAACTTTGGAACTCTCTGACGGCCATCCGAAATCATCCCGAGCCCCTCGGGGCCCCAACCAAAAATATAAATACCTTATATAACATCGCCCGAACTTAGTCGAACACTCGAAACACTCAAAATATCATCAAAACACCAATTTAATCCATGATTCAAGCCTAAAGATTCCTAAACTTTCGAAATTCGCCAACGATGCCGAAACGAACCAAAACACGACCGAATGACCTGAAAATTTGCACACGCATCCAAATTGACAATACGAACCTGTCACAACTTCCGAAATTCCATTTCGACCCCGATAGCTAATTTTCCATTGCTGACCGGAAATTGCCAAAAACTAAATTTTGCCAATTCAAGCCTAATTCTACTCCCGACCTCTGAATGACATTCCGAACACACTCCTAAGTCCCAAATCACCTAACGAAGCGATCCGAGCCACCAAACCCTCATTCCGAGATCGTTTACCTAATAGTCAACTTCCGATTGACTTTTCTAACCATAAGGCCAACTTAAGAGACTAAGTGTCTCATTTCTCACCACAACCACTCCGAAACCGAACCAACCGACTCAACACGGCAAAATTAGGCTAAGCAACACACGATTAAGCAGAAACAGGGGAAACAGGGCTAAATCTTACGGAACAATCCGCCGAGTCGTTACATTCTCCCCCTCTTAAACAAACGTTCCTCCTCGAACAGTTATAGAACCATACCTGGAGTCTCAAATAAGTGAGGATATTTGCTCCGCATCTCGTGCTCAGTCTTCCAGGTGGCCTCCTCCAGCGGCTGTCCTCTCCACTGCACTTTCACTGAAACTATATCCTTAGAACTCAACCTTCTAACCTGACAACCCAAAATAGCCACTGGCTCTACCTCATAAGACATATCACCCTCAAGCTGAACCGTGCTGAAGTCAAAAACATGATATGGGTCACCGACATACCTCCGAAACATGGAAACATGAAATACCGGATCAACACTCGATAAGCTGGGTGGCAAAGCAAGTCTATAAGCCACCTCTCCAACTCTGTGAAGCACCTCAAAAGGCCCAATGAACCGGGGACTCAACTTTCCCCTCTTCCCGAACCGCATAGCACCCTTCATGGGTGACACCTTCAGTAGCACCTTCTCCCCAACCATGGAAGACACATCCCGGACCTTCCGGTCTGCATAACTCTTCTTCCTAGACTGCGCAGTGCAAAGCTGCTCCTGAATCAACTTCACCTTATACAATGCATCCTGTACCAAGTTTGTGCCCAATAGCCTAGCCTTACCTGGCTCAAACCAACCAACTGGAGATCTACACCTCCTACCATATAAAGCCTCATATGGAGCCATGTGGATACTCGACTGATAACTGTTATTATAAGCAAACTCCCCGAGTGGCAGAAACTGGTCCCATGAACCCTCGAAATTAATGACACACGCATGCAACATGTCCTCCAGAATCTGAATAGTGCACTATGACTGTCCGTCCGTCTGAGGATGAAATACTGTGCTCAACTCGACCTGAGTACCCAACTCTCTCTACACGACCCTCCAAAACTGAGATGTGAATTGAGTACCTCTGTCAGAAATGATAGAAACTGGGACACCATGCAACCGGAAAATCTCCCTGATATAAATCTCAGCTAACCGCTCCGAAGAATAAGTAGTACCAACAGGAATGAAGTGTGCGGACTTGGTCAGCCGATCCGCAATAACCCATATAGCATCGAACTTCCTCGAAGTCCGTGGGAGCCCAACTACAAAGTCCATGGTGATCCGCTCCCACTTCCACTCTGGAATATCTAACCTCTGATGCAACCCACCTGGCCTCTGTTGCTCATACTTGACCTGTTGGCAGTTGAGACACTGAGCTACAAACACAAAAATATTCTTCTTTATCCGCCTCCACCAATAATGTTGTCTCAGATCCTGATACATCTTCGCGGCACCTGGATGGATGGAATACCGCGAGCTATGGGCCTCTTGTAGAATCAACTCTCGAAGCCCACCCACATTAGGCACGTGTATCCGACCCTGCATCCGCATAACCCCATTATCGCCAATAACTACATCCCTGGCATCACCTCGCCGAACCCTATCCTGAAGAAGGAGTAAGTGTGGTTCATCATACTAGCGCTCTTTGATCCGGTCATAAAGAGAAGACTTGGAGGCTACACAAGCCAATACTCGACGGGGCTCTGATAGATCTAATCTCACCAACTGACCCGCTAAGGCCTGAACATCAAGTGCTAAAGGTCTCTCTGCTACTAGAAGATATGCTAGAATCCCCAAACTCTCTGTTCTGTGACTCAAGGCATCGGCCACTACATTGGCCTTCCCCGGATGGTATAGGATAGTGATATCATAGTCCTTGAGAAGCTCCAACCATCTCCTTTGACGCAAATTCAGATCCTTCTGCTTAAACAGATGTTGTAGACTACGGTGATCAATGAAAACCTCACAATGCACCCCATACAAATAATGACGCCAAATCTTTAAGGCATGAACAATGGCTGCTAGCTCGAGATCATGCACTGGGTAATTCTTCTCATGAGTCTTCAACTGGCACGAGGCATAGGTAATCACCCTACCCTCCTGCATCAAAACACAACTGATTCCTATCCTCGAGGCATCATAATATACGGTATAAGAACCTAAAGTTGATGGAAATACTAACACTGGAGTTGAGGTCAATACAACCTTGAGCTTCTGAAAGCTCTCCTCACACTCGTCTGACCACCTGAATGGAGCATCTTTCTGGGTCAATTTGGTCAAGGGCGAAACAATAGAAGAAAATCCCTCCACAAAGCGACGGTAATACCCCACCAAACCAAGGAAGCTCCTAATCTCTGTAGCTGAGGACGGTCTGGGCCAACTCTGCACCGCCTCTATCTTCTTCGGATCAACCTGAATACCCTCACTGGACACCACGTTCCCCAAGAAAGCTACTGAGCGAAGCCAAAACTCACACTTGGAGAACTTTGCATAAAGCTTCTCCTCTCTCAATCTCTGCAACACAACTCCCAAATGCTGAGCGTGCTCCTCCTGGCTACGAGAATACACCAGGATGTCATCAATGAACACAATAACAAAGGAATCCAGATACGGCTGGAACATGTTGCTCATCAAATGCATGAACCGTTGTTGGGGCATTGTCAGCCCAAAAGACATTACCATAAACTCATAGTGGCCATAACGAGTCATGAAAGCTGTCTTGGGAGTATCAGAATCCCGAATCTTCAGCTGATGATACCCGAAACTCAAGTCAATCTTAGAGAACACCCTAGCTCCCTGAAGCTGGTCAAACAAATCATCAATACGAGGCAAAGGATACTTATTCTTGACTGTAACCTTGTTCAACTGCCTGTAGTCAATACACATTCTCATGGAACCATCCTTCTTCTTCACAAACAACACTGGTGCACCCCCAAGGTGACACACTAGGCCGAATGCACCCCTTATCTAGGTGTTCCTGAAGCTGCTCTTTCAATTCCTTCAACTCCGCTGGTGCCATACGATAAGGTGGAATAGAAATAGGCTGAGTGCCTGGCACCAGATCAATACCGAAATCAATATTCAGGTGGCATGCCTGGCAGGTCTACAGGAAACACGTCCGGAAAGTCACGAACCACAAGAACAGAATCAATAGTGGGAATCTCAACACTGAACATCCCTCACAAAAGCCAAATACGATAAACACCCCTTATCTACCATACGCTAGGCCTTCAGGTAGGAAATCATCCTATTAGGCACATACTCAATAGAACCTCTCCACTCAACCCTCAAAAATGCTGGCATAGCTAAGGTCACGGTCTTAGCGTGAAAATCAAGAATAGCATGACACGGAGATAGACAATCCATGCTCAATATCACATCAAAATCAACCATGCTAAGAAACAACAGGTCCATTCGGGTCTCCAGAACCCCAATAGATATCACACATGACCGATGCACATGGTCCACAACAATAGTATCGCCAACCGGAGTCGACACATGAACCGATGTAACTAAAGACTCACGGGGCATATCCAGAAAATGGGCAAAATATGATGAAACATAGGAATACGTAGAACCAGGGTCAAATAAGGCCCAAGCATCTCGGTGACAGACTAAGACAATACATGTGATCACTGCATCTGAGGCCATAGCATCTGGCCTGGGCCGAAGTGCATAAATACGATCCTGACGTCCACCTGCACGACCTCCCCCTCTAGGGCGGCCCCTAGCTATCTGGGCGGGTGGTGAAGTAACTGGAGCTGAAGTCGAGGGCTGACCCCTCTGCTGAGAAGACCCACCAAGGCAACGAGTGCACTGCCGCCATACATGTCCAAACTCTCACTACTCGAAACAACTCCCTGGAGTTGGAGACGGGGACTGAAAGAAACCCCTGGCACTAGAATAGCCGCTAGAAAAACCATGCATAGAGGAACCCTGAACTGATGGTGCTCGAGATGCACTCTGGGTTGGAAGGGAACTGAATGAAGAATGGCCCGAATAAGAACTGTGGGGACCATGCCCCGAAGATGCACCACTATAGACTACGTGGACTGGCTGAGGAGGCCTGAATGGACGGCTTCTACCATGCTGAAACTATCCTCTGGAAGGAGCACCGCTGAAACTACCAGATCCACAAGGCCTCTTGTCCTCCCTCTCCTCTCACTCCTGGCGGCGAACTGACTCAATATCCCGAGCAATATCAACAACCTGCTCGAAAGCAGCACTTGAAACTCCCTCTCTGGTCATCAGAATACGGAGTTGATAAGTGAAGCCATCCACGAACCATCTAATCCTCTCTCTCTCTCTCAGTAGGAACCAACTCTGTGGCATGACGGGTTAGCTCTGAAAACCTCATCTCATACTGTGTCACTGTCAACTCATCCTGGTATAGCTGCTCAAACTGCCTACGCAGCTTTTCTCTATGAGACTGGGGAACATAGTTCTCTAAGAAGAGAGTGGAGAACTGCTGCCAAGTAAGGGGTGCGACACCAACAGGCCTACGCCTCTCATAAGACTCCCACCAAGTAAAAGCAGCCCCTGAGAACTGGAAGGTAGTAAACGAGACTCCACTGGTCTCCAGTAGCCCTACAGTACGAAGCATCCTCTGACACTTGTCCAAGAAACGCTGGGCATCCTCACCCTCAGCACCACTGATTTTCGGAGGCTGAAGTCTACCAAATCTCTCCAACATACGCTGCTCATCGTCTGGCATGACCGGAATCACAAAATCCTGAGCTGGGGCAACTGGCTGGGCTGGAACTGCCTCCGAGGTCTGAAGCCCCTGAATAACCTGCTCAGATGTACGGCCAACTGGAGTATGAGTGCCTCCCCCGGCCTGAGAAGTAGCAGCAGTAAAAGAAATAGTGACTGCCTGTGCAAGACTAGTGCACACAGTCAAAATCTGAGCCAGAGTCTCCAAAAGCCCTGGAATCACAATAGGCACTGTCGGTGCCTGCGTGGGTCCCGCTGGAACACCTACGGTGGGGACCTGATCCTGAACAGTAGGTGGATCCACGGGTACTGTCCTGGCTGCTGCGCGGGCTACACCCCTCCCTCTGCCACGACCTCGACTGTGGCCTCGACCTCTCGTTGGTCTAGCTGGTGTCTGGTCACTCTGATCAGTAGCACGAGTCCTCACCATCTGTGAGAGAAGGAAAACAATAGAAGTTTAGTTTCAGGAATCAACATATTCGCACGACAGAATTCAAGAATATGAGATTTTTTCTAAGGGTTCTGTAGCCTCTCGAAGATAAGTACAGACGTCTCCATATTGATCAGCAAGACTCTACTAAACCTTCTCATGACCGGTGAATCCTATGTGACCTAGGGCTCTGATACCAACTTGTCACGACCCCAAATCCTAAGCCGGCTGTGATGACGCATATCATGATACTAGGCTAGCCAATATACCGCGAAATAACATAAGGACTTTCCCTTAGATTCAAAATTGTTCGATATTCCGTAAAATTCTTCTGGTTTAACAGTTTAAAGCAACAAAGCAAATAAAATAGTTTATACACTGCCCCAAAACCTGGAGTCAACCGTCACGAGTATCAACAAACAATACAACGTACTACTATTTCCTTACTATAACTAGTTCTAGGAAATGATATCGAATAACAGGATAAGAAGGGAAATAGAGCATGTTGCGGACGCCAAACAGCTACCTAAAAATCCCGAACAAAGCTCCAAGAGAATGCGAAAATAGCTAGCGCTCAGATCCAGCACCTGAATTTGCACACAAGGTGCAGGGAGGAATGTGAGTACGCCAACTCAGTAGTAATGAAAGTAAATAATGTCTAAGGCAACGAAACACGTAAAAGCAGTCATAAATACACAGAAAATGAACTCCTTCTTTCAGAAAACACAGATACGATGCCTTATAACATTTAAAAGTCAATCTCAGTAAAATTTCATTTGAAATGTGCCTTCGCAAAAATTCCATAGAAATCAAGATAGTTTAATATAGGAATGATAGAAATCATAGATAGCCTCTCAGGCAAAAACATATTTCATAAATCGCCCCTCGGGCATAACATCCCTCAGAATCAGTCACTCAACACGCCTCACCATCACTCAGTATCAGTCCCTCGGGCAACCTCACAGTCATTCATGCCTCCCAGGCACTCGTCACTCGTCACTCGGCACTCGGCACTCGCACTCAGTAGGTACCCGCGCTCATTGGGGGTGTACAGACTCCGGAGGGGCTCCTACAGCCCAGGCGCTAATATCAAGCCATCTCGTGGCATAATCACTCAGGCCCTCAGCCTCTCACATATCATAAGAAATGTAACATGCTGCGGCGCGCATCCTGATCCCATTAGGCCCTCGGCCTCACTCAGTCAGAAACCTCTCAGAAGCCACTCAGACTATCAGTAGAAAAATAGGGAACTCGTCCCAAAACATCTTTCATATGCATCAGAATGGAGAAATGAAACTCAATTAAATAGTAATCAGATAAAATCATGACTGAGTGTAACTTTCAAATCAAAACAGTGAGGAACTAGTAGTAAAAATCCCCAAGGGGTCCAAACATGTCGGCACAAGGCCCCAAACATGGCGTGCAGCCCAAAATATAGTAATAGTCTTAGAACACAATTTATATAGGAAACATATGGTTTAGAAGCAATTACGCAACTCAATAGTTGCCACGGGACGGACCAAGTCACAATCCCCTATCAGTGCATTCCACACACTCGTCATCCAGCATGTGCGCCACTCCAAAAATAGTGAGAAAATACAAAGTCCGGGGTTTCATACCCTCAGGACAAGATTTACAGTCATTAATTACCTCAAACCGGATGAAAATCTACTTCGTGATGCCCTTGCCACTGGACTCGGCCTCAAATCACACCGAATCTATTCAAAATCAAATTTATACCATCAATATACGCTAAAGGAAAAAAGCCCATGTGAAATTACTCAAATTACATCAAAAATCCCGAAATTGGCCAAACCCGACCCCAGGGCCCACGTCTCGGAATTTGATAAAAATCACAAAACTAGAATCCTTACACTCTCATGACAATCGACCCCTCAAATCCTTAAATCAAAGTCTCAAATTTCCAAGCCCTAACCCCTCGAATTATACCATTAAATTCCACTAATTCAATGCTTAATCAGTCAAATACCAACATAGAATCGAGTTTTAGGCCAAAGAAACTTACCTCCACAGAAATCCCTTGAAATCCCTCTTCAATTTGCTCCCAAAAGCCTCAGCCCGTATGAAAATATGATGAAAAATGCCTAAAATTCGCGAAGGCAAGTATTTATATTTTCTGCCCAGGGGTTCCGCATCTGCGGTACAACTTCTGCATTTGCGGACTTCACTTAAAGTCCTCTTTCCGCACCTGCGATCCAACCGCCGCACCTGCGGGCTCGAAGGTGCGACTCATCTTTCGCACCTATGATGCAACCCCAGCCAACCAACCTCCACACCTGTGATGACCAAAGCGCACCTGCGATGGCCGTACCTGCGACCACCCTTTCGCAAGTGCGGAAAACCAGAAAAGTAACACACCAGCAGAACTTCCAACTTTTGAACTCTCCGACGGCCATTCGAAATCATCCCGGGCCCCTCGGCGCCCCAACAAAAAATACAAATACCTTATATAACATCGTCCGAACTTAGTCGAACACTCATAACACTCAAAATATCATCAAAACACCAATTTAATCCATGATTCAAGCCTAAGGATTCCTAAACTTTCAAAATTCTCCAACGAAGCCGAAACCAACCAAAACACGTTTGAATGACCTGAAAATTTGCACACACATCCAAAATGACACTACGAACATGTCCCAACTTTTGGAATTCCATTCCGACCCTGATAGCTAATTTTCCACTGCCGACCGGAAATTGCAAAAAACTAAAATTCGCCAATTCAAGCTAATTCTGCTCCGCACCTCCGAATGACATTCCGAACACACTCCTAAGTCCCAAATCACCTAACGAAGCTATCCGAGCCACGAAACCCCCACTCTGAGATCGTTACCTAATAGTCCACTTCCGGTTGACTTTTCTAACCATAGGGCCAACTTAAGAGACTAAGTGTCTCATTTCTCACCACGATCACTTCGAACCCGCACCAACCGACTCAACATGACAAAATTAGGCTAGACAACACACGATAAATCATAAACAGGGGAAACATGGCTAAATCTTACTGAACAGCCGATCGGGTCCTTATAATGACTCTATGCACTAGTTAGTATTCAAATCGAATGAACCGAAGTTATCGAACCGAATAAATCGAAAATGAAAGGAGAAAAATCGAACGATACCGAATTTAAATAGGTATGGTATTTTATAGCATTTTATTAAACCGAATACCGAAAATACCGAACCGAAGTGTCTAAATACCGTATCATACCGACCGACGAACACCCCTAGTATGATTTCCATAGCGTTAATATGTCACGACCCAAATTCTCAATCCTCGGGATCGTGGTGGCGCCTAACACCACACTTGCTAGGCAAGCCAATGTTAGAGGGATTCAATATTTAAAACAATTAAAATATAATATTAGGTCTAAATTATCAAATAAACGAATGTCGAATAGTGTGAGACATAATAAAACGAAACTCGAAGCTAATTATAATAGCTAGCTACCAGGGTCTGGAGTCACAATTCACGAACTACTAAAGAATACTACAAGTATTTGGCTGAAAGAAATATATATCTGTTTTGAATGAAATAAAACAACAATCTAAATAATGTAGAGAAGACTCCAGGAATCTGCGGACGCCAGCAGATCTACCTTGTGTCTCCGTGAGAATACAATCAACTAGCACTTCAACTTAGCTCTGGCCGGTACCTGGATCTGCACAAGAAGTGCAGAGTGAAGTATCAGTACAACCGACCCCATGTACTGGTAAGTGCTAAGCCTAACCTCGACGAAGTAGTGACGAGGCTACAACGGGGCATTTATAACATAACCTGGATACAATGTATAATAAAGCAAGAAGGGAATAATAAACTAATTAAACAGTAACTTGCAACAATTAATAAACAACTCGGTCAACTTTTCCAAATCTCAGCTATAACCAATCCTCACGAAAATTTTCAAGTTTTAATTTAAAATAACGGTAAAAGCAGGGTATGGGAAAAATAGGATAAAACAGTAAGTTTTCAAGTCTTTATCATATAATCAGTAAAACAAGAATATCCTCCCTTATACCTCCTTATGGCGGCACGCAACCCGCTCCCACCTTTCCACCCTTATTGCTCCTCCCTATATATATCACCTTTATTTCTTCTTTTGCGGCGTGCAACCCAATCCCACATGTCCTCCCTTATTACTCCTTGTTGCGGCGTGCAACCCGCTCCCACCAGACAATCACATCTCTTTATTTATAAAAAGATTTCACAATTTAGGTCAAAGCCTTTCACAATATTTATGTCTCAACAATTGTAAGAAGAAAGTTTTACTATTCATGAACTTCATCAATTATCATTTCACAATGAAACCAACCGGAGTGTATCGTAAAACACTGCCAACCAGCTCAACCCTTTTTGTACCAGAATGAAGCCAAGGGATCAACTAACACTTCCAAATACGTGAAACAATATTTAACAACAAGTTGACGAAAACAAGTAGACATGGAGGCATCGAAATCACGAAAACAATCAAGACAGGAATATAGTGAATTGGAACCGGGGAAGGGATCATGTTAAACAGACAATTTGGTGGTGCATATATACTTGTCACCTCACCTATACACCACACACATGGAATTTCACATAGCATTTAATTTGGGGATTCCTATTACCTCAAGTCAAGGTTAAACCAAACACTCACCTCAATTTCGCAGGCCACTCACTGCTCAATCACAACTTTTCCTTTAGAATTTGCCTCTAACCCGCTTGAATCTAATCATAATTGGTTCAATATCATCAATTATTGCTAAAGGAATTAACTTTAATGAAAAACTATGGTTTTCCTATGTTCTCCTATCAAAAGAAAAAAATCGACCCCGGGCCGCTTGGTCTAAACTCGAGGTTCGGACAAAAATCCGTTTACCCATTCTCCCCCGAGCCCGGATATACAATTAGTTTTGGAATCCGGCCTCAATTCGAGGTCTAAATTCCCAAATTTCGAAATTCCTAAGTTCTACCCAAATTTTACCATGAAAGCTCTAGGTTTCTGGTTGAAATCTTGTAAAAAGTTGTAAAGGATTGAAAGAAAGTAGTTAGGAATCACTTACCTATGATTTGGAGAAGTTTGAGTCTTTGAAAAATCGCCTATGGAGGTTAAGGGTTTGAGAGAATTGAAAAATGGGTGAAAATACCGTCTAAAATCCCACTTAGCAAGCTGCGGTTATCGCAAATGCGATCAGTGCTGCCTTCGCATTTGCGAAAAAAGTGTTGCATTTGCGGCTTCTGGAGGCCTTCGCATTTGTGGCCATAAACTCGCATTTGCGAGGATGGCCTTCCCAGGCCTTGTCCGCATTTACGAAAAAACTATCGCATTTCCCAGGCCTGATAACTTTGCAATTGCGAAGCCTGATCTCACAATGGCGTGATCAGAGGCCTGGTGACAGACACCAGATGCACCAGTTGATTTTTTTCTAAGTCTAAGCACTCTGTAGCCTATATGAAACTCACCCGAGCCCTTGGGGCTCTAAACTAAACACGCACACAAGTCTAAAAACATCATACGGACTTGCTCGTGCGATCAAATCACAAAAATAACATTTAAAACTACGAATTAAACCTCAAAACTCTTGATTTTCTCAAGAACACTTCAATTTAACTATTGTTTCGACCGGGCGTCCGAATCACGTCAAATCAATTCCGATTCTCACCAAATTTCACGGATACGACTTAAATATCATAACAAACATGTATCAGACTCCGGAACAAAAATACAGGCCTGATACCAATGATTGCACACATTAATTCATTTCTTTATTTCCTTAATAATCCAGCAAAATAAGTTTCTTCAAAAATTGACTTCTAAAGCTAGGGACCTCGGAATTTAATTCCGAGCATACGCCCAAGTCCCATATTTTACTGCGGACCTCCCGAGATTGTCGGAGCACAGATCCGGGTATGTTTACTCAAAATATTGACCCGAGTGAACTAAAACCAAAATTTTAAATTCCAAAATTATTATTTCTCATATTTTCACATAAAAGCTTTCTGGTTTCACGCCCAGACTGCGCATGCAAATCGAAGTAATTAAAATTAGTATTTTTAATGATAATGAGCCCAGAATTGAGCCTTAATTTATAAGATGACCCTTTGGGTCATCACAATCTCCACCTCTAAAACAAACTTTCATCCTCGAACGGACATAGAAAATTACCTGAACTGGAAAACAAGTGGGGATATCTACTCTGCATGTCCGACTCGGACTCTCAAGTAGCTGCCTCGATGGGCTGACCTTTCCACTGCACTCGAACTGAAGGATAACTCTTTGACCTCAACTGACGAACATGCTGGTCTAGAATGGCTACCAGCTCCTCCTTATAGGTCAAATCTTTGTCCAGTTGGACTGAGCTGAAATCTAACACATGGGGCGAGTCACCATGATATTTCCGGAGCATGGATACATGGAATACCAGATGAACTGAGGATAACCCTGGAGGCAGCGCAAGTCTATAAGCTACCTCCCCCACTCTATCAAATGGACAGATATACCTAGGGCTCAACTTTCCCTTCTTCCCAAACCTCATAACACCCTTCATGGGGCGATACCCGAAGTAATACCCTCTCTCTAACCATGAATTCCACATCACGAACTTTACGGTCGGCATAACTCTTTTTCCTGGACTGAGCTGTACGAAGGCGATCCTGTATAATATTGACCTTGTCCAAGGCCTCCTGAACTAAGTTTGTACCCAATAATCGAGCCTCTCCCGGCTCAAACCATCCAACTGGCGATCTGCACCGTCTACCTTATAATGCCTCATCGGGAGCCATATGAATGCTCGACTAGTAACTATTATTGTAGGAAAACTCCACTAACGGCAAGAACTGATCCCAAGAACCTCCAAAGTCAATAACATAGGCGCGGAGCATATCCTCCAAAATCTTAATAGTACGCTCGAACTGCCCGTCTGTCTGAGGATGGAATGTTGTGCTCAACTCAACTCGTGCACCCAACTCACGCTGAACTACCCTCCAAAAGTGCGAGGTAAAATGCGTACCCCGATCAGATATGATAGGCACGGGCACACCGTGAAGTAGAACAATAACTCGAATATATACCTCTGCCAACCGCTCTCAAGTATAAGTACTTGCCACTGGAATGCAATGTGCTGATTTAGTCAGCCTATCCACAATAACCCAAACGGCGTCGAACTTCCTCTGAGTCTGTGGGAGTCAACAACGAAGTCCATAGTGATACTCTACCAATTCCACTCAGGAATTTCTATTTGCTGAAGCAAACCACTGGGTCTCTGGTGCTCATACTTCACCGGTTGGAAATTCAAACAACGATCCACATAAGCAACAATGTCCTCTTCATCTTTTTCCACCAATAATGTTGTCGTAGGTCCTGGTACATCTTGGCAGCGCCCGGGTGAATAGAATACTTAGAACTGTGAGCCTCTTCAAGGATCAACTCATGAAGCCCATCAACATTAGGCACACATATACGACCCTGCATTCTCAAAACACCATCATCTCCAACTATAACCATCTTGGCACCACCGTGCCGAACTGTGTCCCTAAGGACCATCAAATGGAGGTCATCATCCTGCAGATCTCTGATACACTCAAATAAGGAAGACCAAGTGATTGTACAAGCTAAAACACGGCTGGAAGAAATATCCAACCTCATGAATTGTTTAGCCAAAGTCTGAATGTCTGAAGCTAACTGTCTCTCACCGACTGGAATGGATGCAAGGCTGGTCATACTCACTGCCTTCCTACTCAATGCATCGGCCACCACATTGGCCTTCCTCGGATGATGCAATATAGTGATGTCATAATCCTTCAATAACTCTAACCATCTCCTCTGTCTCAAATTAAGATCCTTTTGCTTGAACAAGTACTGGGACTGTGATGATCCGTGTAAACCTCATACGGCACACCATAATGATAGTGCCTCCATATTTTCAATGCGTGAACAATGGATGCCAACTCTAAGTCATGGACAGGGTAAGTTTTCTCATGGACTTTCAACTACCAAGACACATATGCAATCACCCTTCCCTCTTGTATCAATACCGCTCCAAGCCCAACACGGGAAGCATCATAATATACCGTGAAAATCATGAACCTGATAGTAATACCAACATCGGTGCTGAAGTCAAGGCTGTCTTGAGCTTCTGAAAGCTCGCCTCACACGCGTTCGACCATTCGAATGGAGAACCTTTATGAGTCAATTTAGTCATTGGGGATGCTATAGATGAAAACCTCTCCACAAAACAACGGTAGTAACCTGCCAAACCCAAGAAGCTCCTGATTTTCGTGGCTGAAGTGGGTCAAGGCCAGTTCTTGACTGCCTCTATCTTCTTAGGATCTACCTGAATACCCTCTACTGGTACGATGTGACCTAAGAAAGCTACTAAATCCAACCAGAACTCGCACTTTGAAAATTTTGCATACAACTGATTATCCCTCAAAGTCAGGAGCGTTATCCGGAGGTGCTGCTCATGCTCCTCCCGGCTGCGGGAGTATATTAGAATATCATCAATGAAAACTATTACAAAGGAATCCAGATGGGGCTTGAAAACCCAATTCATCAAGTCCATAAAGGCTGCTGGGGAATTAGTCAAGCCAAAAGACATCACCAGGAATTCATAGTGCCCATACCTCGTGTGAAAGGCTGTCTTAGGGACATCGGACGCCCTAATCTTCAACATATGGTAACTCGATCTCAAATTAATTTTGAAAACACTCTAGCACCCTCAAGCTGATCGAATAAATCATCAATTCTCAGAAATGTATATTTATTCTTGACGGTGACTTTATTCAACTGTCGGTAGTCTATACACATTCTAGTCGACCCATCTTTCTTCTTCACAAACAAAACCGGTGCACCCCAAGGCGAGACACTAGGCTTAATGAAGCCCTTATCAAGAAAGTCTTGCAACTGTTCTTTCAATTCTTTCAACTCTGGTGGGGCCATTCGGTATGGAGGAATATAAATGGGCTGAGTGCCCGGAGCCACATCAATGCAAAAATCAATATCCCTGCCGGGTGGCATCCCCGGCAGGTCTACCGGAAACACCTAGAGAAACTCACGAACAGTAGGTACCGAATCTATCGAAGAGACTTCAGCATTAGAATCATGAATATGAGCCAAATAAGCCAAACATCCTTTCTCAACCGTGCGACGAGCCTTGGAATAAGAAATCACTTTGCTGGGAGAATGACCATGAGTCCCTTTTCCATTCTAATCGAGGCAACCCTGGCAAGCCTAACGTAACTGTATTGGCGTGATAGTCCAAGATGGCATAATAAGGTGACAACCAATCCATGCCCAATATGGTATCAAAATCAACCATGTCAATAAGCAAAAGGTCTACACTAGTTTCAAGACCCTCAATAACGACTACGCACGAACGATACACACGATCTACAACAATAGCATCCCCCATGGGCGTAGACACATAAACAGGAATAATCAAGGAATCGCGGGGCATAACCAAATACGAGGCAAAATAAGATGATACATAAGAATAAGTAGACCCCGGATCAAACAGAACTAAAGCATCTCTATTGCAAATAGAAATGGTACATGTGATAACAGCATGGGAGGACTCCACCTCAGGTCTAGCTGGAAATGCGTACAATTGGGGCTGGGGCCCACCACCCTGAACTATGTCTCTGGGAGGGCCTCTGATAGGCGGACCTCTACCTCTAGTGGGCTTGCCTCTACCTCTAGCTACCTGACCCCTACCCCTGGCTGGTTGGGCAGGTGGTGCTGCAGATGGTGCCGGAACTATGGCACGACAACCCTGGTACTGAAGCTGATTACCCGAATACTTCGGATAAGCTCTCCGAATATGCCCATATTCACCACACTCAAAGCATCTCTCCTGATATAGAGGTTGACCCTGATGAGTCGGCTGACCACGATAATAACTCTGCAAAGGAGGTGCTCTGATACTAACTTGTCACGACCCAAATTCCCAATCCTCAGGATCTTGATGGCGCCTACAACCACACTTGCTAGGAAATCCAATGTTAGAGGGATTCAATATTTAAAACAATTAAAATATAATATTAGGTCTAAATTATCAAATAAACGAATGCCGAATAATGTGAGACATAATAAAATGAAACTCGAAGCTAATTATAATATCTAGCTACCCAGGGTCTGGAGTCACAATTCACAAACTACTAAAGAATACTACAAGTATTTGGCTGAAAGAAATATATATTTCGTTTTGAATGAAATAAAATAACAATCTAAATAATGTAGAGAAGACTCCAGGAATCTGTGGACGCCAGCAGATCTACCTCGTGTCTCCGTGCGAAGTATCAAATAATACTTCAACTTAGCTCTGGCCAGTACCTGGATCTGCACAAGAAGTGTAGAGTGCAGTATCAGTACAACCGACCCCATGTACTGGTAAGTGTCGAGCCTAACCTCGACGAAGTAGTGACGAGGCTACGGTGGGGCATTTATAACATAACATGGATACAATGTATAATAAAGCAAGAAGGGAATAATAAACTAATTAAACAGTAACTTGCAACAATTAATAAAACTACATGGTTAACTTTTCCAGGTCTCATCTATAACCGATCCTCACGAAAATTGTTAACGTTTTTCAATTTAAAATAACGGTAAAATTAGGATATGGGAACAATAGGATAAAATAGTAAGTTTCTAGTCTTTATCCTATTATTTGTAAAACATGAATATCCTCCCTTATTTCTCCTTGTTTCGGCGCGCAACCCGCTCCCACCTGTCCACCCTTATTGCTCATCCCTATATATATCACCCTTATTTCTTCTGTTGCGGCGTGCAACCCGATCCCACCTGTCCTCCCTTATTACTCCTTGTTGCGGCGTGCAACCCGCTCCCACCAGACAATCACATCTCCTTATTTATAAAAAAGATTCACAATTTAGGTCAAATCCTTTCACAATATTTATGTCTCGGCAATTGTAAGCAGAAAGTTGTACTATTCATGAACTTCATCAATTATCATTTCACAATGAAACAAACTGGAGTGTATCGTAAAACACTATCAACCAGCTCAACCCTTTTTGTACCACAATGAAGCCAAGGGATCAACTAACACTTCAAAAAACGTGAAACAATATTTAATAAAAAGTTGACGAAAACAAGTAGACATGGAGGCATCGAAATCACGAAAACAATCAAGATAGAAATATAGTGAAATGGAACCGGGGAAGGAATCATGTTAAACAAATAATTTGGTGGTGCATAGATACCCGTCACCTCACCTATACACCACACACATAAAATTTCACATACCATTTAAGTTGGGGATTCCTATTCTCTCAAGTCAAGGTTAAACCAAACACTTACCTCAATTCTGCAGGCCACTCACTGCTCAATCACAACTTTTCCTTTAGAATTTGCCTCTAACCCGCTCGAATCTAATCATAATTGATTCAATATCATCAATTATTTTTAAAGAAATTAACTTTAATGAAAAACAATGGTTTTCCTATGTTCTCCTATCAAAAGACAAAAATCAACCTCGGGCCCGCTTGGTCTAAACTCGAGGTTCGGACCAAAACTCGTTTACCCATTCTCCCCCGAGCCCGGATATACAATTGATTTTGGAATCCGACCTCAATTCGAGGTTTAAATTCCCAAATTTCAAAATTCCAAAGTTCTACCCAAAAATCCCAAATTTTACCATGAAAGTTCTAGGTTTTTGGTTGAAATCTTGTAAAAATTTGTAAAGGATTGAAAGAAAGTAGTTAGGAATCACTTACCTATGATTTGTAGAAGTTTGAGTCTTTGAAAAATCGCCTATGGAGGTTTAGGGTTTGAGAGAATTGAAAAATGGGTGAAAATCCCGTCTAAAATCCCACTTAGCAAGTTGCGGTTATCGCAAATGCGATCAGGGGTTCGCAATTGCGAACCCTTCGAAATTACTGTTGCCTTCGCATTTGCGACTTCTGGAGGCCTTCGCATTTGAGGCCAGAAACTCGCATTTGCGAGGATGGCCTTCCCAGGCCTTGTCCGCATTTGCGACAAAATTATTGCATTTCCCAGGCCTGATAACTTCGCAATTGCGAAGCTTGATCTTGCAATTGCGAGATCAGAGGCCTGGTGAAAGACACCAGATGCACCAGCTGAGTTTTTTCTAAGTCTAAACACTCTGTACCCTATCTGAAACTCACCCGAGCCCTCGGGGCTCCAAACCAAATATGCACGCAAGTCTAAAAACATCATATGGACTTGCTCGTGCGATCAAATCACAAAAATAATATTTAAAACTACGAATTCAACCTCAAAACTCATGATTTTCTCAAGAAAACTTCAGTTTCACTATTTCTCAACCGGACATCCGAATCACGTCAAATCAATTCCGATTCTCACCAAGTTTCACAGATAGGACTTAAATATCATAACAAACCTGTACCGAGCTCCGGAACCAACGATTTTACACATTAATTCATTTCTTTATTTCCTTAATAATCCAGCAAAAATAATTTTCTTCAATAATTGATTTCTAAAGCTAGGGACCTCGGAATTTAATTCCGAGCATACACCCAAGTCCCATATTTTACTGCGGACCTCCCGAGATTGTCGAAACACAAATCCGGGTCCGTTAGTCAAAATGTTCACCCGAGTCAACTAAAACCAAAATTTTAAATTCCAAAATTATTATTTCTCATATTTTCACATAAAAGCTTTCCGGTTTCATGCCCGGACTGTGCACGCAAATCGAAGCAATTAAAATTAGTCTTTTTAAGGTTAATGATCCTGGAATTGAGTCTTAATTCATAAGATGACCCTTTGGGTCATCACATAATCAAAGGTGCAACGACCTTACGTTACTCCGAAAGGTTTAGAAAATGATTCCATGAGTCCAGCATGCATTATACATGTATCTATTTTACTCTACCAAGCCACTTTATAGTCAGTCGTGTACGGAACCTATTGTGCAACCACTGATCAGTTAGGTTTTACTGAGCTCCACATGGCTGGGTACGATTCTACCGAGCCTTATGATGGTCGGTGTCATGGCCCAAATCTCCCTCCGTAAGACATCGTGACGGAACCTAGTCTGTACGACTAGGTAAGCCTAGCAATTGCGGAATAATTGAATTAAAAGTAGAATTTAACAACTAAACTTTAACAGTAACTACTGAAAAATGTGGCTCGGCATGTACAAGTAAACCAACACTCGAGTATACACAATTCCCAAAACCCCGTAGTCACAAGCTCTAAGGAGATGTTCTATCTGTCTCTATACATCAGTGTCTAGGAAAAGTAAAGAAAAACAGCATAAAAGGATAGGTCTGCGGACGCTGGAAAATATGCCTTGAAAATTCCAAAGCAGCAGCAAGTACTCTCAACTAATAGTGGACCTGATAGGTGGTACATGGATCTACACACAAAACAAGTGCAGAAGAGTAGCATGAGTACACCACAACGTTACCCAGTAAGTGCCAAGCGTAACCTCAGTTGAGTAGTGACGAGGTCAGGTCAGAGCCCTATGGATATAATAATAAGACAGAAGATATAGTACTATGATGAAAGACTGAGAATTTAACAAAGAGAATTTATAGAAAAGTAACAACACATCACATAGAGGTAAACAACAGGGGCGCTGCCGAGATACCATCTCGTAGTCCCAAAAGTAAATACTCAATAGGGGATCTCCCGAAGTACTGCCTCGTAGTCTCAAAAATAAACACATAGCTCGAAACCAATGGAAATAACAATTAACAGCAGAATCCTACAGTTTAAGACTAATACAAATCAAGGAAAAACATGTATTCAACTTAGCATGTTGCACATATTTCAAATAAGCATTTAAGACACGTAGACATGCGATATTAGGCTAAACATGATAATTACACATTCTGGGACCACCCATTTAAGATATAACATGTTATTGTTCAGTAAAAACTAGGTTTTGAACAATTAGCCCGAGTACTCTCTCGTCACCTCGCGTACACGGCACTCATATATCATAGAATTTTGACAATAATACCAAATTCTAAAGGGATTCCTCCCACACAAGGTTAGGCAAGCCACTTACCTAGAACCAATATCAATCAATTAGTAAGAATGCCTTTTCCTAGACTTTCTGACTCCGGATGGTCCAAATCTAGTCAAAAGCAATTACATACCATAAATATAACTATAAGAAACTAGTCTAATTAATGAAACCAAGACTTTAGCAAGGATATAGAAATTCGCCCCAAAAGGTCGACCCGGTCCCACGTCTCAGAATCCGGTAAAAGTCACAAAATATGAACCCGCATTCAACCACGAGTCCAACCATACCAAAATTACTCAAATCCGACACCAAAATCTCAATCAAAACCCANCCCCCCCCCCCCCCCCCCCAAATTTCTCAACCCAAAACCTTAATTAAATGATGAAATTTAATGATGGATTATTGGATATTAATCAAAAACGAGTGTAGAATTCTTACCCAAATGTTTCCTCTGAAAATCCCTTAAAATCTCGCCTAAATCCGAGCTCTCTATCTCAACTTATGAAGAAAATGGCAAACCCTCAATTTTGAAATGTTTAAATCTGCCCAGGTGCTCTTTAATCGCGATCGCGGAAATAGCCTCGCGATCGCGAAGCACAACTCAGCTGCCCTAGAAATTAACTTTATGCAAACGCAGAAAGCACCACATGAACGCGATGCACTGACCCTCAGACTTACACGATCGCGAACGACACCACGCGTTCGCGATGAACAAAGCGCGTGGTCCAGCTTCTGCCTCATATACACTATGCAAACGCGACCTTGGCCACGTGTTCGCGAAGAACCACTTCACACAACTACGTGTTACACATACTCCTGCCCCGAATGTGAAGAACAAATCCTTCCACTTCCCAGCTTATCCTACACGATCACAGACCATCCCACGCGATCGTGTGTAAGGAAACCAGCACTCAGATACCAGAAAATTTTAGAAACCTTCTAAGTCCAAAAATCGATCCGTTAACCATTTGAAACCAACCCGAGGCCCCCGCGACCTCAACCGAACCTACCAAAAAGTCCTAAACATCATACAAACTTAGTCGAGCCTTCAAATCACATCAAACGACGCTAGAAACACAAATCGCACCCCAATTCAAGCTTAATGAACTTTAAAATTTCAATCTTCTACAACCGATGCTGAAACCTATCAAATCATGTCTGATTGACCCTAAATTTTGCACACAAGTCATAATTGACATTACGGACCTACTCCAACTTCTGGAATCGGAATCCAACCCTGATTTCAAAAAGTCCACTCCTGGTCAAACTTCACAAAAATCCAACTTTTGCCATTTCAAGCCTAATTCAGCTGCCGACTTCCAAATCACAATCTGGACATGCTCCTAAGTCCAAAATCATCCAACAGAGCAAACTTAATCGACGAAACTCTATTCCGAAGTCGTCTTCACACAGTTCAAACTACGTCAAATTCCTAGAACTCAAGCTTTCGTTTTAGGGACTAAGTGTCCATTTCACTCCAAAACCAAATATAAATCCTACCGGTAAGTCACATAAGCATAAAATGATACATGGGAAGCAATAAATAGGGGAGCAGCGCTAATACTCTCAAAACGACCGGACAGGTCTGTTGATACCCAATTTTGCCCTCATATTTTCTCAAAATATATATATACTTTCAAAATATCAATTTTACATTATTATTTATCTTACAAATATATACAAGCATTTTCTTAATTTTTCATAGTTTTTAGAGTTTTAAAATTGATTTTCCTGTATTTAAATTACTTGAATAATTATTAATTACTCCTTTAAATTATTTTTGTGATGACTTAGTTACCTAAAATTATTATTTGCACCTATAATATATGTTTCAAATGTTTCATTTCATTTCATATAATTTCATTAGGATTTTGTTTAAGCTATTTATCTAATTTTGCAATAATAACCTATATTCATATACAAATGCTCCTTATTTATACTATTTGTGTCAAAAATAGCTTTTTATATTTTTATAATGTTAAATCATTATTCTTAATCATTTTAGTGCATACAAATATTTTTTACTCATTTACTAATTATTTTCCTAAATTATATGTGTTTAAAAGGCTGGCATAATTTTGAGTGATTTTTCCGGACCAAATTGGCCCAGTACCTTAGCCCAATAACCCCAGACCAAATCAAACAACCCCTTAACCTAAAACTCGGTCGGTACCCGTTCTAATTGACCCGCCCTATTCATTTTTTAATTCTAGCCATTGATCTTGAGAGATCAACGGCCCTCGTTCATTCTCTCTTTTAATTAACCCTAACCCAGAAACCCTAACCCCATTTCCCTTGAGATGCAACCTCTGTATCCTCTCTTCTCCTATCTACAAAAACCCTAGCCTCATTTCAAATCTCTCCAAATCCTTCTCAACCATGGATTCTTTCCATGATTTCATTCCCTTATTGTGTGTTATTTCGTTATTCTAAACAATATTATGGTATCAACTAGGGTTTACCTATTTTTTCCCTAATCCGATTTTTTATTGATTCTGCATGTTCATACTTCCTTATTTATGTTTGATTTTACAGTTTTCCTTGTTTACTAGTACGATTTCTGTCACTATATAAACCTCTTCCCATTCCCTTTTGAGAAGAGACTTGAATCGATATAATCTCACTAAAATTTGAAGCTTTGTTATTCCTTCATTATCTTGTTCTGTACTTTATTTTGGCTGGCTGAAAGCCAAGGCCATTGAGAGTCTACTGTTCGAACTTTCTCTTGGTGCGAACATTTCCCGGGGTTCTTTAAAGCGCTTGGGAACTTTGACGCATTGAGGTTTTGGGTTCTTGTGGATCTTTTGTTTCTTTATTTTTTTCCATTTAACTAGTAAGCCATTTGAGTTTTGCAATTTCTTTCTTATGTATACTTGATTTACATGTGTTCCCACCCATGAAAACCATGGCTTAATATGTTTCTGGGTTACTTTTATGCACGACTTTATTAACTTTTACTTGTTTTAAGTCTCTTTAGCACTTAACTTCTCCTAATGTTGCTAATTCTGAGATTGTTTGTCACGACCCCAAATCCTAAGTCGGTCGTGATAGCGCATATCATGGAACTAGGCTAGCCAACCATTTCAGACTTTCATAATTTCCCAAAATTAGCAGATTTTAAAACAACAAAATGAGATGAACAATTTATACACTTTCCCAAAACCTGGAGTCAATTGTCATGAGCATCTAGGACTGTAAATACAATGTATAACACGGTGACTTGCTAACACGGTGACTTGCTACTACAAAAGCCTGAAGTACAAAAGACAAAAACTGTGCACTGAGGAAAGGAAAGGAGGTGAGCTGGGGACACTGAGAAGCTACCTTGATCCTCGAACAAACTCCAGGCGCGTCCGAAAATCAACTAGTGAGATGTTCCGGTACCTGGATCTGCACATAGAGGTGCAGGGAGTAACGTGAGTACGCCAACTCAGTAAGTAATCAAAGTAACTAAAAACTTAACTGTAGTGACGAGCATTTATAAATCATGTACATCCATATAATGAATAACAGTGGAAATGAATAAATCAAGTTAGGAATCTACATTCCGAATATTTCATAAAACTCCAGATTCCATTTAAAAATCTCGCATAAAATCATTTTTCCAACATTATCATCAGAGGCTCAGTGTAAAGAAGAGTGGAAAACAATAGTTTCATAAAATAAGCCCCTCGGGCATAGTATCACTCAATAATAAAGCCTTTCGGTAAGCCTCTCAGTCACTCGTGACTCCACTATTAGGATTTCATGCTCTCACTTAAACACGCGTACTCAGCAAGCACCATGAATACACACAAATGCTGCGGCGGGCAGCCCGATCCAACACACACACACATATTATATATATATATATATATATAATATGTGTGTGTGTGTTGGTTCCCCAAGTACACGCAAGTATACATGGCCGTCAAGTAATAAAGTGACTCGAAAGTCGGAAGTCAAACCC
>ML396569.1:0-20793 GCA_005239525.1 Nicotiana knightiana | reverse complement strand
CAGCCCGATCCATATAATAGTCGACTGCGCTCATTGGGGGTGTACAGACTCCTGGAGGGGCTCCTTCAGCTCAAGCGCTATATCTGCTGCGGCGTGCAGCCCGATCCAATATGTACATTGTTGCAGCGTGCAACCCGATCCATATATATATATATATATATATATATATATTTGCGGCGTGCAGCCCGATCCATATGTAATATATAACATATTTGTTGCGGTGTGCAGCTCGATCCATAACTATCCTCACATACTCGGCTCTTGGCTTGAACATATATATATTGCTGCGGCGTGCAACCTGATCCATAACTATCCTCACATACTAGGCTCTCGGCCTGACTCAGTCATTCTCAAAGGCCACTTGGGCAATTCATCTAAACTCACGGGACTCAGCCCAAAATACTTCTCAGAGTTTTCAAAGCAGTGTGATAATAGTGAAAATAACAACAAGTAGAAAACATGACTGAGTTCACAATTGTTCTATAAGGATAGTGTGAGAATAGTGTAAAAGTACCTCTAAGGGTCTAAACAGGTCGGCACGAGGACCCAAACATGGCTCACAGCCCATAAACAAGTATAAATTTCTAAAATACAGGATATCATAAGGTTTCAAATCGAATACGCGGCCTAATAGTCACTACGGGACGGACCAGGTCACAATCCCTATCGGTGCACGCCCCCACGCTCATCACCTAGCATGTACGTTACCTCATTTACCAAAACAATATCAAATACCGGGGTTTCATACCCTCAAGTTTAGAGCTACAATCGTTACTTACCTCAAAACAGCCCAAAAGCTACTCTGCGATGCTCTTGCCCCTCGAATTGGCTCCCAAATGCTCTGAATCTAACCAAAACCAGATTAACATCATCAATATACGCTAACGGAACAAAACCCAATCGAAAGATATAAATTTTAAGCACAATTCCCGAAATTGGCCAAACCCAAGCCCCGGGTCCACGTCTCGGAATTCGATAAAAATCACAAAACTAGAATCCTCATTCCGTTACGAGTCTACCCATACCAAATTTACCGAAATCCGACCTCAATTGCCACTCAAATCACAAAAAGAATTTTCCAAATTTTCCTCCCATTTTTCCCAACTTTTCTACCTTAATTCCTCAAATTGCATGGTGAAAATCAAGACAAATTCATGAAATTTAACCAAAAATGATTGAAGAACACTTACCACAAGAAGCCCACTGAAAAACTCGTCCAAAATCTCCTTCCGCCGAGCTCCCTAATGAAATATTGAGTTATGGCCAAGAACCCCCGAATTTAGAACTTAAAAATTGTCTGCCCAGGCCTCTTTCTTCACTGTGATCGCGGGAGCACCCATGCGATCGCGAAGAACAAATCTGCTGCCCCATCAAATAAAACTACGCGATCGCATACATACACACGCGATCTCCATTCATCAGGACATAAATCGACGTGATTGCGAACCATTCTATGCTATCGCAAAGAACAACGACTCAGCCCCCCTCACGCGCCCTTCAACTCTATGCGAACGCGAACAACACCACGCGATTGCACTGCACAACAATCTCACACTCACGCGATCGCATATTACAAAAATCCTGCCATCCCCAGCCAGGCCTACGCGATCGCAAACATCCTCCCGCGATCGCGTAGAATGAAATCAGAAACTCACACCAGCAAAAATCTGCCAAGTTTTTAAGCCAAGAATTGGTTTGTTAACCACCCGAGGCCCTCGGGACATCAACCAAACATGCCAACATATCCCATAACATCATTAAAACTTATTCGAGCCTTCGAAAAACCAAAACCAACACCAAAACACCAAAATCACATCAAATTCAAGCCTATGAACTTTGAAACTTTTAAATTTCGCCAATGATGCCGAAACCAACCAAAACACATCCGATTGACCTGAAATTTTGCACACATATCCAAAATAACATTACAAACCTGCTCCAACTGTTGAAATTTCATTCTGACCCCGATAGCCTATTTTCCACTGCCGACCAGAAATTGCCAAAGACTAACTTTCGCCAATTCAAGCATAATTCTGTACCGGACGTCAAAACTTCATTCCGAACACACTCCTAAGTCCCAAATCACCTAACAAAGTTATCCAAGACATAAAATCCTCATTCCGAGATCGTTTACCAATAAGTCAACTCCCAGTTGACTTTTTCAACTATTAAGCTACTTTAAGAGACTAAGTGTCTCAGTTCGCACCACGACCACTCTGAACCCAAACCAATCGACCCAACACAACATAAACAAGATAAGAAACATATGATAAAGTAGAAATGGGGGAAATGGGGCTAATTTCACGAAACGACCAGTCGGGTCATTACATCCTCCCCCTCTTAAACAAACGTTCGTCCTCGAACGGGTCTAAAAACATACCTGGAATCTCGAATAAGTGAGGATATCTGCTCCGCATCTCCCGCTAGGTCTCCCAGGTGGCATCCTCCACCGACTGTTCTCTCCACTGAACCTTCACTGAAGCTATATCCTTAGACCTCAGCTTTCTGACCTGATGACCCAAAATAGCCACTGGCTCTACCTCATATGACATATCACCCTCGAGCTGAACCGTGCTGAAGTCCAAAACATGAGACAGGTCACCAACATACTTCTGGAGAATCAAAACATGGAACACTGGATGAACACTCGATAATCTAGGAGGCAAGGCAAGCCTATAAGCCACCTCCCCAATCCTCTGAAGCACCTCAAAAGGCCCAATAAATTGAGGACTCGGCTTTCCCCTCTTCCCGAACCTCATAACACCCTTCATGGGTGACACCTTCAATAGTACCTTCTCCCCAACCATGAAAGACACATCTCGGACCGCATAACTCTTCTGCCTAGACTGCGTCGTGCGAAGCTGCTCCTGAATCAACTTCACCTTACCCAACGCATCCTAAACCAAGCCTGTGCCCAATAGCCTAGCCTCGCCCGGATCAAACCAACCAACCGGAGATCTGCACCTCCTACCATATAAGTCCTCATACGGAGCCATCTGGATACTCGACTGATAACTATCATTATATGCAAACTCAGCGAGTGGAAGAAACTGGTCCCATGAACCTCCAAAATCAATGGCACAGGCACGCAACATATCCTCCAAAATCTGAATAGTACGCTCTGACTGCCCATCGGTCTGAGGATGAAACAATGTGCTCAACTCAACCTGAGTACCTAAATTCCTCTGCACGGCCCTCCAAAACTGAGATGTGAACTGAGTACCTCTGTCAGAAATGATAGAAACTGGAACCCCATGCAATCGGACAATCTCTCTAATATAAATCTCAGCTAACCTCTCCGAAGAATAAGTAGTACCAACAGGAATGAAGTGCGCGGGCTTGGTCAGCTGATCCACAATAACCCATATAGCATCAAACCTCCTCGAAGTCCGTGGAAGTCCAACCACGAAGTCCATGGTGATTCGCTACCACTTCCACTCCGGAATATCTAATCTCTGAAGCAATCCACCTAGTCTCTGGTGCTCATACTTGACCTGCTGATAGTTGAGACACCGAGCCACAAACTCAACAATATCTCTCTTCATCCGCCTCCACCAATAATGTTGTCTCAGATCTTGATACATCTTTGCAGCACCCGCGATCGCAATTCATCAGGACATAACCTCACGCGATCGTGAACCATTCTACGCGATCAAGAAGAACAACGACTCATCCCCCCTCACGTGCCCTTCAACTCTATGTGAATGCGAACAACACCACACGATCCCACTGCACAACAACCTCACACTCACGCGATCGCAATTGTGACCTCCAACACGCAATCGCATATAAAAAAAATACTGCCATCCCCAGCTAGGCCTACGCGATCGCAAACATCCTCCTGCGATCACATAGAAGGAAACCAGAAACTCACACCAGCAAAAATCTGCCAAGTTTTTAAGGAAAGAGTTGGTCCGTTAACCACCCAAAACACACCCGAGGCCCTCGGGACCTCAACCAAACATACCAACATATCCCATAACATCATTCAAACTTAGTCGAGCCTTTGAAAAACCAAAAACAACGCAAAAACACCAAAATCACATCAAATTCAAGCCTATGAACTTTGAAACTTCTAAATTTCGCCAATGATGCTGAAACCAACCAAAACACATCCGATTGACCTGAAATTTTACACACATATCCAAAATGACATTATGAACCTGCTCCAACTGTCAGAATTCCATTCTGAACCCGATAGCCTATTTTCCACTGCCGATCGGAAATCGCCAAAAACTAACTTTCGCCAATCCAAGCCTAATTCTACACTGGACGTCAAAACTTCATTCCGAACACACTCCTAAGTCCCAAATCACCTAACAAAGTTATCCGAGCCATAAAATTTGCATTCCGAGGTCGTTTACCAATAAGTCAACTCCCAGTTTACTTTTTCAACTATTAAGCTACTTTAAGAGACTAAGTGTCTCAGTTCTCACCACGACCACTCCGAACCCGAACCAACCGACCCAACACAACATAAACAGGATAAGCAACATATGATAAAGCAAAAATGGGGGAAACAGGGCTAATCTCATGAAACGACCGGCCAGGTCATTACATCGTTTAAGTCTAATTTGGATAGTCTTACCTCCTTAAGTTCGTTTAACTAGTGTGTTGGTTCCTGAATGCTTACTTGCTTTACCTGAATCTCTGTAATGAATGCTTCACACTTGTAATGACCTGTGTTAGGATTTCCTTTGTTAATTATGACATGTTTCTCTACTATTTTGTCACTCAGCATGCTCTCTCGATCTCATACCCCTCTAGTGATTGTTTGATGTTTTAGAAAAGACATCTCAATTTTTTAGAATTGCCTTATGATATTAGAGTGAATCTCTAACATAATCTGGACCTTCTTTAGGTAATTAGTCTACTGTGTCAATGCTAGAATATCTACATGTGCTATTTGACATGAGCTTACTTTTCCACTCTGTTCAGAATCTCTGTAATGTTTGTCTTGCATATATAATTTGTTTTAATTTGTGATAAGACCTTTTATATCAACTATGATCTTGTTTACCTGATAATATATCCCTCAGTATGTCTTTGGCTCACCTAATTCCCTCTTCTTTTAGTGATTACTTGGCTTGTCATAATATGTGATCCCTATCATGTTTCAATGCAGTCTTGCTTCCTGATGAGAGCTAACATGTCTGTCTTATGACACTAGGATGTATACTTAGCATAATTTGGACTTTTTAGGTTTCAACTTGTTTAGTATTGTGTATCTGTGCATGATAACTTCTGTCAAATCTTGTAAACTTGTTTCTCCCCTAACTCTTTCAATATGTGGTTGTTAGAAGCTACTTTGCTAAATGTTGAAATTCTACTGAACCTGCTTATAAGTCCTATGACCTGCTTGATTAGTTGCTCTGTATGATCAACTTGGCTATGTCAACTTTAGGTTATAAGTGTATCCCCCCAACTTGTGTCCCTCAATCTGTCATGACCCTAAATCCAAACCTGTCGTGATGGCGCCTATTGATGGCACTAGGAAATCCGACTTTCCCAAGAAAAAATACTTCAGAGTCAATAAAATAGTAATTTAAAACTTTCCATATCAGGAATCTGTTATAAAACTCAAAAGTTAAACTTAAAATAGAAAACAAGTGCGGAATACTAGCCCCAAACATCAGGGTGTCACCAAGTCATGAACAACTAGACTCTAAATCTAAAGAAAGTGTTTACAATAGTCTGCGTCTAAATAACAATACAGAGAAACTGAGATAATAAGGAAGGAGCACAAGGTTGGCGAACGCCGGCAGCTACCTCGTAAATCTAGGGAAAATCAACTGCGCACGAGCTCAATGACCTTTGCGTTCGGTCGCACCTGGATCTGCACACAAGGTGCAAGGATTAACGTGAGTACTTCCAACTCAGTAAGTAACAGAATAAATAAGGAACTGAGAAGCAGTGACGAGCTACACAAAATACTATTCATTTCAGTAATTTCAGCAAAGAAAATAGGCATGCTTTCAATCCGGTGTTATAAAATCAAAACATTTCGAGCTCAAGTAAAACAATATGAGTCCTCCAAAAATTTCACAACAGTAACGACTAGCAACAAAGTGTAACAATAAATAAGAGCAAGTACAGCCTCACATAGCTACTGTCACTCATATATCTCAACAGCTCAAACACTCGGCTCTCAGCCTCAATACTCACAATCAAGGTACATGCGCTCACTAGGGGTGTACAGACTCCAGAGGGGCTCCTACAGACCAAGCGCTATATTGTTGCGGCATGCAGCCTGACCCAATACTAGTGCGGCTTGCAGCCTGATCCATATATTATTGCGGCGTGCAGCCCAATCCAAGTATCGTTGCGTCTTACACCCCGATCCGATAAAATGGCCCGAAGGCTTGTTGCGGCATGCAACCCGGTCCAATATTACTACGGCATTCAGCCCGATCCAATATATCTCACATAGCTCTCATCCCGGCACTTATGCCCTATATCAGTCACTAGCCTCTCCAGCCTCACGAATATCACAACAAACAGCCTAAATATAGAGTACAAAAAGTATTAAGCAAGACATGAGAGAGAGTTGAGATATAATGCATAGGCAAATGGTGACTGAGTACAAGATAGCAATTTAGCAGTCAATTCAACAAGTTCACGACCACTGTGGGTCCTTCCAATGTTATCATATAGCCTAAGCATGGTTTATAACATGTAAGACAGTCAATAACTCAAAAACAAGATGAACAGTGATAACAATGGGCTATTTGACTTTACAATCTCCCGGGACAGACCAAGTCTCAATCCCACACGGTGCACACTCACACGCCTATCACCTAGCATGCGCGTCACCTCTAAATATCCTCATCATATGAATTTCTCGGGGTTTCATACCCTCAAGACCAGATTTAAGACTGTTACTTACCTCAAGCCGAGCAAATTCCTACTTCGCAATGCCCTTGCCTCTCGATTCGGCTTCCAAATGTCCCGAATCTAGCCATAAGCAGTACAATACCATTAATATATTCTAAAGGAATCAATTCCACAAGAAAAACTACTAAATTAGACTCAAAACCCGAAATTCACTAAAACCCAGCCCCCCGACCCACGTCTCGAAACTCGACAAAAATCACAAAAACCGAAAGCCCATTCACTCCCGAGTCTAACAATACTAAATTCATCAAAATCTAACTTCATTTGGTCTCTCAAATCCCTAAAATACACTCTCCAAAATCCCAAGCCCTAACCCCCAATTTCACTTCAAAACCCCTACTAATTAGGTGAGAAATCAACGAGAACACACCATAGCTAATGATAATTAGGCTCAATGGACTTACTTCAGTGAATAGCCTTGAATCCCCTTCAAAAATCACCTCAAAAAGCTCCAAAGTCCGAGTTAAAAATGGTGGAAATGAGGAAAAATCTCAAGGTCCTCTATTTATACATTCTGCCTAGTGAAACCGCATCTGCGGTCCCTTTTCCGCTTCTGCGATGCTGCACCTGCAGAATTTCCATCGCAGGTGCGGACTCACTTAAGATCCCAGGTTCCGCATCTACGGTCAACATCTCGCACCTGCGCATTTTTCTCCGCTTCTGCGGAATCGACCAAACTCATCACTTCTGCATCTACGACTCAGCCTCGCATCTACGGGCTCGTAGATGTGACCCCCTTCCTACACCTGGGGTTCCATCCCAGGTCCTCTATGGACGCATTTGCGTCTCCCTAAGCGCTTCAGCGGCCTCGCACCAGTGGCTCCCTCTCCGCAGGTGCGGAAAAACACTAGCAGCAGCAGTTCAGCTGCAATCTCTTCAACTCCAAACTTTCCGTTAACCATCCAAAATCATCCCAAGGCCCTCGGGACCTCAACCAAACATACCAACACGTTATATAACATCTTAATAACTTAGTAGACCCTTTGGATCACTCAAAACATCAAATTACCTTCAGATTCAAACATAAGAACTTCTAAACTTCCAAATTCCGCAAACAACGCCGAAACCTATCAAACCACGTCCGAATGACCTCAAATTTTATAAACACGTCAAAAATGACACCATGAACCTACTCCAACTTCCGTAAATACATTCCGACCCCGATATCAAATTTTCCACTACCGACCAAAATCGCCGAATTTTCAACTTTCGGCAATTCAAGCCTACTTCCACTACGAACCTCCAAATCATATTCCGAGCACACTCCTAAGTCCAAAATCACCTAAAGGAGCTAACATAACCATAGAAATCCAAATATGAGATCGTTTACACCTAAGTCAACATTCATTTGACTTTTCCAACTCAAGCTTCTACTAAAGAGACTAAGTGTCTCAATTCACTCCGAAACAACTCTGGACCCGAACCAATTAACCCAGCATATCATAATATATTCGAAGAACACAAAAAGAAGCAGGGAATGGGGATGTAACTCTCTAAATGATCGGTCGGGTCGTCACACAATCATTGTCTGCTCTCCCTCGTTTGTTACTTATGTTGTTCTGAACTTCTCATTCTTAGCCAGCTGAAAGCCAAGGCTACTAAGGCTATTACCACTGACCTCCCTAGTGTGAGAAATGCTCGGGTCCATTTGAGACCCTTGTGAACTCTGACACACTAGGATCTGGGTCTTTAGTCACTCCTTAAAACCTGAACTATCTCACTCAACCTTTTCTTCCTATTATGTGTTCGTTGGTTTAAGCAATTTAATGCTTGGTAAGATGGTTGTGTGATTTGTCTTTGAGCTCTTATATGGATTCTGGGTTGTGTTGACGAATGTGGCTACTTGTTAAAAGTCTGGGTATGCTGCATGAGAATTGCTGAAGAGCCAGACAATCTGCGCATTTCTTTTGGGCTTGGTGTGGCTCTACTGTCATTATTTGTACCACGTTTCTAATTACTTTATTATTAGGCATGTAATAATTTTGTAATGAACAATTGGGTGTTAGTAAAATGGGGAATGGGTAGATTCTTAATGTTTGTAAAAAAAGGGTAGACAACATGCCTATAGGACTCAGTGATTTACTTGCTATTCAATCGCTATGTGCACCATAGAAATCATGTCATTAAGGGAAGCACACACACACACACACTATCTACTTGCAAATATGAATTCAAATGCTGTAATTATTCTTACTGCTACGTGTTACTAGAAAACCTGCCTATAGGAACAAATGTCAATGAACTTTCTTTCAATTCACTTCAGCTGATCACTAGAAATCATGCCTATAGGATTTTGATCATTTAAATTGCTACTATATCACACTGATCATTAGAAATCATGCCTATAGGATTTTGATCACTTCATTTGCTACTATATCGCACTGATCACTAGAAATCATGCCTATAGGATTTTGATCACTTCATTTGCAATTGTATCGCACTGTTCACTATAAATCATGCTTATAGGACTAAGTATAACAATAAAACTAGTTCCAATCATCAACTTTTAGAGGTATTGCCTATAGGGTATAATTACTCGTTCTATATTAATGATGGACCTCTAAAACACTGTTTACTGCTTGTTTATGCCACTGTCGGCAAGCATAAGTAATTCTGAGGCTCCTCCCAATGGTCTTAATTACTCCTTACTGCACAAGTCCCCTAGACACAACAGGTTTAATAACTGGAAACTTGTAATCTCAATAATCAACATATATAATTGTTGCTCCCAAATGCACACGCAAGTATACATGGTCGACAAGTAATATAAGATTGTAAGTCCAGATATCGTACCCACAGGGACTTGTGATTAACTATCAACTAAATTAATTTAAGATAATTAATCCATTCAAGCAATTTTCTAGAGTGTGATTAATTAACTATAACTAATCTAGAGTAACAAACTAAGAGATTAAAGAAACAAGTCTGCGAAATTAGACACGAATTCAATGAGAGCCAATATTCTAGAGCTATGGGTTATCTAACAATCCCGTTGAGTCTTTCACTTAAATCATCTAATTAATTTATCTGGTTTATTGGTTGACATGGTTAATATTACTGGTAGCCTTCTCCCGAAGTACTACTTGTCTATTCAAGCTAATCTAACGCCTATATTCCTATGGAATTAGAATTAACAAGAACTCATTAATAATTTATGTATAGTAACCAAGCAACACGATTAGGTATATTCCTATCCTAACCGCAACTCCGCCCCCACCCCCTCAGATTTAAGATCTTACTCTACTCATCTTACACACAATCTAGAATTCCCTCTCCCGAGTTCAATTCTAGATTCGTAGATAGTATTCAATTGGTGATCAAGCAATCAAATAATTAAGCGCAAGATTGAATAAATAAACAAATATGATAAATCAATAAGAACAATTCAAGCTTCAAACTACAACGTTCATGCAGCACCCAAAACTCTAGAACTAATAAACTATGAGATTGAAGGAAAAAAAGAGAAGAAAAACTAGTTGAAAGCCTCCCCCAAGCGTGATGTTCTTGCCTCCGGTCACAAAACTCTGTTCCAAGTGGCATTTTTGGGTCTATTTATATGTGTAGGAAAAGACCTAAACGTGTAGGTCAAGTCCCAGTCAAACCAGAAGTCAAAATAAATCTTCAAAACTCATAATGGACCTAGCCTTTGGCTGGCCTCGCCAGGCTAAAACCTGGTTGAGCTAGCTTTTGCCTGGCCTGGCCTTTTCACTGTTCTCGCGCACACTTTCAACGTTTAAGTATCCTTTTTTTCTACTTTCATCTCCAATTCACCTACACATAAAATAGACTCCACTACGTGCAAATAAAGTGTAATTTATCATTAAAGTATGTAAAATACAAGGAAAATAATATACGACTATGGAATTATAGCCCCACATCAATACCCCACACTTAAACATTGCTCGTCCTCGAGCAATCAAACTACACTTATAGACACAACCTATTAAGTGATTCCCTTAATTCATTATACCAAGAATCTTTAAAATAGACCAAGCACAAGGGTGTAACATCTTCACCTCAAGATTTGACTCACAAGTACCATGCATTATTACACAATTCACTCACTTACTCTAACATAGAGGTGAATGACATTACCTTTCCTTCATGAATCAAGTGCCCTCACACAATAAAAGAGAGTATTCCAACACACAATAAAATTTAAGAACAATTAGGAACTTAAGATAGAAAGAATTCACTCACTCTCAGAAATAACATTCATTTGCTACAAAAGATGAATCATAGTCTTGCCCGTAGTGTACTACTCTACTAATTGAGCTCATTCAGTGTAGAATCAAGTAGGACTTTCACTGGTTGTAATGTATGCTGCGGGTCGGGTAGGATACATTTGGATATAAGAGTAGCTACACCTTCCTAAGCACTTTAATACATATACTTTAACATTCAACACCATACTTACGTCAAACCAAAACTCCACCTTCACATCATTGTACATTAACTCCATATTTCTTTAAGCACAATTACATCAAGAGTTACCATTATCATGGAATACTTTTCACATCAATACAATTATTTTTTTTTTCTTTTTTCTTTTTCAATTCAAGTGGTCTTACTTCTTTTTTTTCAAAATAGTGCATCTTTCTCCTTATTTCATTAGTTCCACTCAAAAGCCAAACCAACCACCCCACACTTTAACTTTTACAAATTTCATAACAATTCAAGTGCTCATAAGAGGTAAAAAGTTTCAAATAGATGATTAATTCAAACAAATGGGTAAGGCTTGTAATGTGGTTGTCAAAGAAATAGAATTACAGGCTCAACGGGGTTAATTACGATACATAACAATTAGGCGGGTAAAATATATATATTTTCAACAAACAAACGCCTATNTTTGAAACTTTTTACTTCTTTTTTTTCAAAATAGTGCATCTTTCTCCTTATTTCATTAGTTCCACTCAAAAGCCAAACCAACCACCCCACACTTTAACTTTTACAAATTTCATAACAATTCAAGTGCTCATAAGAGGTAAAAAGTTTCAAATAGATGATTAATTCAAACAAATGGGTAAGGCTTGTAATGTGGTTGTCAAAGAAATAGAATTACAGGCTCAACGGGGTTAATTACGATACATAACAATTAGGCGGGTAAAATATATATATTTTCAACAAACAAACGCCTATATCACTTCCAAGATTGATCAAAACTACTATTTCGCTGTGCAAACACACGGGGCAAGTTCTAGACATCAAATACAATGCACAGAATAACATACAAACCTCACGCACACATGGCACATAATTCACTCAGGATTGGACTCATCAAGACACTTTAGTCAAAGCAGTTAAGAAAATTTAAGATTATACAATTTAAGGTACTTATACAAGAGTCAAAAACTGAACCTAAGAGTCACAACCAAAGTACTCACTATTTTCAAGGCATAACCAATTCAAGAGATATTGTTTCAATTCAATTCACATCACAATGGCTCCTCGCCTAAAAAAAAATAAAACTACCTACACCGTTTCAAACAAAACCCTTGGAAAAGAACCACGGCACAAAGAAAAACCAAGGGGGAATTACTACACTACCTACAAAGAAAATCTTTTTGTCCTTTTTCTTTAGACTTAACTTAAATCCCTCAAGAAAACTATTTAGGAGATCCATCGTCGGGAAGAGTCCAATTTTTCTACCTTTTTTTTAATAACTAAAATACTACGCAACTACGAAAACAAAAATAAGAAGTTAACATTTTTCCTACATCCTACTAATCATCTAGAGAATTCTCCCAGCCCACACTTAAAAGAGTACATTGTACCCAATGCACAAATAAAGCAAAACAATAACAAGGATGGACAAGAAACTCCCTGAAAAGTCAAAGGCCGAAGAAATAGCGGCTCACGGGTACTCAGACTTCCCCCATGTATAGTCCTTTGTGTGGCACCCCACACTTAGTTCTCACCATCTAACTCGCTTTTGCACTCTTCCAATGGATTTTATTCCTATTCTTATAATTCTACAAAACAAAAACAAATACGACAACAATAATAAGAAAAAATAAAATAATAGAAAACAGTAAAGATGGGTTGCCTCCCAACAAGCGCCTGATTTAACGTCGTGGCACGACTTACACTACTTCATCACTTTTCCTTCCACTTTGAGGATAAAAATTGTGCCCCCAATTTTGCATCAATTTTCCTATCACATTCCTGGGGTGGTGGTGTAAAAATAAAAGAACCAAACAATAGGCATCGCATCTTGCACTTCTTGGTCTTTAAGTGAGGGATGTCATTCTGTTTCCTTGGTATGGAAAATTTCAAGATATAAGCATTTTTTCCTCATATATTGACTCCTCCATCTGCTCAAATGGATCAATTCCCATGTCACCAACCAAACACAATGTTGAAAAGTGTTTAGAATAAGGTCCAATACGCTCCAACTCCGAAATTGCATTATTTTTGACATCCTCAATTTTGCACTCTTCAGCAACCTCAGCATCATTAATAGTATTTTGGTCGAATAGTTGGAATTCCTCTTTTCTCTCACAAGCTGACCAGTATCCACAAAAATTGGTTCTAGGGCATCAGACGCCTCAACCTTTTTATTCAATTGAGCCTGCAGGTCATGGATATCCGAGCCAAATTGGTTTATCTCGTGCCTAAGCTCAGTTCTTCCTTCTGTCAATTGTTCTGTCATATTTGAAAGACCGTCATGTAGAAACTCATGAGATTTTATTTGTTGAGCTTGTTCCTCTAGCCAAGATTGGCTCACTATACTGCTTCTTTAAAATTATCTTCTTGTGGGAACTCGCTCTCTTCGTCGAGTTGAGGTTCTTCTTTGAAATTGGCCATTAATTCGTCCACTCTAGTCTGAAGTCTTTTAATCGCTAAGGCACCAAGAACCTATTGATCGGGCACTTGCCTCATCATATCCATAATACGCACAACCCGTTCCATATCCTCCACTTCCTTGCTCCTGTGAGAACGTGATTTTTACTCACCATGTCATCCTATAAAAATCTCAATAAATCAATTGATTTTATGAATTTTTGTTGATTTTTAGTGATCAATTATGAATTGTTTGCATATTTATAATTCATATTTTAAAATTATTAAGATCTAAGCACCATTATCAAATAATTATGAACTTATTATTTGTAATTAACTGAATTAAAAATGGACGAATAGTGGCTATTTGATGAAACATGGTTTTTAACAACTAATTACTGAAAATTAATCATTTTATCCAATAAATCATAGACTTAATTAGGAGTATAAAATTAGTTGTTTTGTCTTAATTAATCTGTAATTAGATGAAAATAAGGTTTAAAATTAATTACTACATTTTTGGATTTAATTAGGTTTGAATTTAATTAATTGGTTTAGGAATTAAAAAAGAGCTGAAAATTGGACCTGGGCTGACTCGCCCAGGCCAAAGAACCTGTCTCTACACCCCGGCCCAATTACCCCATAACCCATCCGGCCCCAACACCCATCCCAAACGACCCTGTTTCACCCCCAAACCTCCTGGCCGTTGGATTTTGTTGATCCAATGGTCCTAAACTAAGGAGCTTTGAGGTATATAACTGTTCCAACCCCCCCCCCCCTCCCTTACCCACCATTAACTAAAATACTAATACCCCCCTCCCCACCCGTCTCTCCCTCTTCTCTCTAAAGACAAACCCTAGCTGCCCAGAATCACCATCCTCCGCCGACCGGAAATCGCCTCCGGCGGCGGAGCTTCACCCAATCAAGCCCAAATTTCGCCTAGATGATCCTCTCTCCATCCTCGATCACCCCCTACCATTGATTTCATCAAAAACCCGCCCAAATTTCTCAAATTTCAGATCTAAAAATATGAAACCGTAAAACTCCACATTCGGCCGATTCGAAGACTTTTAATGGCTCTCACCTACATAGGTCGATAGCTCTCGCTAAGGGCTAGTTATTTCTGTGGGTTTGTGTCATTTTAAAACCCTACCAGAGTCCGGCCAAGGTTCAGCGATCTCCCATTTTTTCCAGCAAAACCCTTTAACGGGTATTCCCCCTTTCCTTTCTAACTGGTTCTTGTACTATTAGCATGAATATGTTGTGGTTTAATCACTATTTTTTTTATTGTTGTATCACTATTTTGATTTTTTGTTTTCTTTCATTGTCTTCTTCCACATGTTCATATTTCTTCCTCATCGTTTAGTTTAAGCTCTAAATGTATTTCATGACAGTCATGTTTTGATTTGTTCTCGTCATTTAAGTAATTAGGTTTCTCTGATAACCATGTTTCCTATCTTAGGTCTTGTCAATGTCTGTATGTATGACTTTTCTTCTTTGATTCGCACTACCTTCGATTTGATTAATTCAGTGTTTAACATGTTATGCACATTCCTGACTGTTTTGCAACCATGTTTAGTCACTTAGGATTTCCTGTTAATCATCGCTGATTTATTAGGTGTTCTACTTGTTAAAATTAATAGTTAGCTTTATTAATTCATGCTTAAGTTTTCCAGAATACCTTTACTGTCGCTTTATCTCCTCTCTAAATGCTACTGTCTACCTCCATTTGATTAATCACCCTAACTTTAGTATAGTTTGAAGATTAATCATTCACCAAGATTAATTGATTAGTTAATTAGGCTCCTAACTTCATTAAGAGTTTAGTTACTAATATAATTAACTAAGACCAAGGATCAGTTGAATAAACTAATTGAGCACCCTTAATTAATTAAGTCCTAATGCTAGTTAAGAAGAACTATTAGTTTTAATTAACCAAAGTAAGCTAATTAGGATTAACTAACCCAAGTTAATAGTTAACCCCAATCAGCTCAACCCTAGTTACCTAAGGGTAATTCTAGAGACTTTAAGGGGTAGTATAGAATTTTTAGGAAGGGAATCTTGGGTGTAACAACCCAAGAACCTTATGGAATAAAGAAATCAGATTTTTTAGGGTTAAAAAGGTAATTTCAAGGGCTAGAATTTTCTAGAATAGGTGCAGCTGTTCCAAAAGGATAGGGTTGACAGCTGCATTTGTACTATTTTCAGCTTATTGGATAAGGAATATGCTAAGCATATCCTATCCCAAATACCCCTATATATACACACACTTTTTACCAGTAAATGGGAACTTTTTTGACTACTGAAAAATATGGAAATATACATAGATTTTGAAGGGAATTCTCTGCATTTTTAGCACTGAAAAATTGACTTCATACACAGCTTTCATTTTCTATTCTGAAATCTCTCCTTAGAATTTGAGAAGAAATAGAAAAATCAAAAAACAAAAATACAAATAGGTATCAAATCTGATTCTGCCTAGTTCTGGGTTTAAGGAGTAGTTTTTGGCTATTGATTACTTCCAAAACTTTCGGTTTTTTCTTGGGTTTAAGCTGCTATTCCTGCTGGGTATTCTCTCCTTGGATTTCTGACTGTTTACTGTCGTTATTAAGCTCACAAGAGCCTCTTTTTCTGACCTTTATTTGGTCTTCAACTTTGTTGTTATTTTCTTCTACTTCAAGGTATGTAAACTTCACCTTACATGAAGTAGAACTGCTGAACGTAAAAAGTAATGTGAAATATTAATGTTCTTAAATTTCTTTTCGCTGTAACTTCATTTCCATAGACAGACATGCCTATATCTGTTGAAAATTACCTATTTCAGTTCCTTTCTTGCTCAAATCTGAATGCTAAATTCAAACGTGCTAGCCAAATATGTGTTGGTTTATTCAAGCTGTTTGTATGTTCTTTTTTTGTATTATGTGTAGTAGAGCATCATTAAGGTTGAATCTGACCCCTTTAATGGTCAGATTCATTCTATGGGATGCATAAAAATTTGTTTATAATATTGTCCATGCATTAAGATCTTAAAACTTATGGTTTTAAAAATCAATGATGAATGCAGGCTTGAGTCCTTGAGGTACTGCTGGCTTGCACAGGAGCAACAGCCTCTCAGTTTTTCTTTTCTTATTTCATTATTTAGTAGTATTTCATAGCAAAAGTTGGAAATGTAATAGTATAGAGTTGTAATAAAGACTGGACATTATTGAATTCATATCCAGTTTTGTATTGCTTCACTTTATGAAGTGGGGCCAGCCCGCTAAGGGCTGATTCGATCTGGACTCTCAGGCCATTGGGCCTAGATGAGACAAAAGCCCAAAAGCCTTAAGGCTATACCTTAATTTCAATAATTATTATCATAGGGATTGTTAGTATTTGATTAGGATCTGAAATGCCTTTGTATAATTTTAGTATAAAAATGAATTTGTCTGAAGACTCCAAGTTTTAAAAAATATGTTCTCTTAAAATTCCTATGATTTACCAAAAAAAAAAAATTGTTTATTTTCGTCTCTGATGAATTTTTAAATGTATAAGTATATATTTGCTATTCAAAAGCATTTCGTATGAATTTGTACCCAAATTATCTGTCCGAAATCTCCTTGTAAACATTTACCAAAATTCCGGAAACAATCATTTCAGATTCAATGATTTTCGAAAATATATACACAGGAATTTGTAATTCAAAATATTTTTAATTCATCTCATTAGATTTTCTGAATTTACAACGATAGATGTATGAACACTCCTGTGTAAGACCTAATACATATGAATCATGATTTGAAAGGCATGTATTTAGGCCATATGAAATCAATAAAATTGTTCTACTATAGCTGAATGTGTTAACTTCGCTCTTCAAATATGTAATTTGTGAATCAATAATCTGTTAGATTTCTTTGTAAACCTTTCATTGTTGACATGCTTTTTAATGGAATTAATACAGCTTTACTTCCTTCACAAATAGCCATGATTAGGATTGGCCTAAGAGAGTAAAATAACAATTGGGCTAAAATATGGTCATAGCCCAAGCCCTTTGTCCTTTAGACTAATGAATTTAAGCTTAAACAAACTTCTACATATATTTTAGGTTGAAACATACTTCTTTTTTTGAAATTTAATAAGTAATCAAATATTACTTCAAATAACCATAATCTACACTCGGATGTGGCAACTCGTGCCCCCGACCCTAACTTCAAATAATAATAAACTCACATGTAGAAATAGCGGGTGCATTTCATGTGACGCGGTTGTGATGTGTCCAAAAACAACAAGTGCACGCCATCGTGACTTGTTTCAAGATAAATTCATAAAATACCGAAAGTGGTTTATATACATATCCCGTAAAACAAAAATACTTCTTTTAGATAAAAATTCCAAAACTTAGAGAATAATTGAGTATCACCTCAAATAGGCATTTTAAAACCGTCATGACCATAGTCATGACTATATAATCTACAATCGGGTGTGGAAACTCACGTCCCCGACTCTAACTCAAAACAAATAATAAAAATCACATGTTGTAATTACGGGTGCATTTCATGTGGTGTGGTTAAAATATGTCCAAAAAACAAACAAGTGCACGCCATCGTGACTTGTTTCAAGATAAATCTATAAATACTAAAAGTGGTTAAAAATTAAACGGCTAAATGAACAATAGGTTAAAATATGTAAATAATCAGATAATTTAGTTTAAATATTAATAGTTAAGCGATCGTGCTAGAACCACGAAACTCGGGAATGCCTAACACCTTCTCCCGGGTTAACAGAATTCCTTACTCGGATTTCTGGTCACAGACAAATCAAAACAGAGTCAAAAATTCCTCGGTTTGGGAATTTAAAAATCACACGGTGTCCCGGAACATCGTTAAAAATCCGGGTGGCGATTCTGAAAATTATAAAGAATCACAAATCTGAATAATGTCACTTAAAGTGGAAAAACTCCCTTATCCCCACCCTTTCGGGAAAAAGGAGGTGGACAGCTCTGGCGACTCTGCTGGGGACTAGAACCCAGAATCTCTAGTTCAGGGTTCAAGAATTCGAGCTTAGAATAGCTGTTATATTTGGATTTCATTATTACCTGATTTTTACATGTTTAAACCGAATGTGCTAAATGCTATTTTTTTACCGCTTTATATTATCTGAACTGTATATAAATTGCGCCAAAACCCTCTTCTCTCTGAGTCTTCTAAATCATCTGGGAAGTGTGCACTTCGTGTGACTTCTTTTCTGTTAGAGTCATATCCAAATTTTAGAATGAGGTACGGACAAGTTGCAAAGCCGGTGAAGCTTCTGTATTCCCGGTACGCTGCCCCGACCTCGGCTCGAGCTGTCCGCTCGGGTAAGCCTGGTCTAGAACAAAACCCCAGGATTCAAACCTAGAATAACAAAACCTCATGCCAAATCTCTAATAGGAACACTTATTTGCATCACGTGCATTTAACTTAGGGGACTCAACACAGGGGTTGGGTCCGTTTAGGATAGGTGTACCCGAAATGAAAGACTTTCCTGATGCATCTTACCTTCTACGTGTGCATTTATTTGTTTCGGCTTGTATGTTGACCGGCTAAAAAATAAAAACAAACAGAAAACCAAGAGTGAGGTAAAATAGAAAATTCACCTTGTTTTGAAAATCCCTGTATTTGAAATATCCCGGAACTCTGCCAAAATTTCTAAAAATGAAGAAGGAAAATAATTTTCCAAAATAAAGTGAGTAGGTGTATATTTTTAATTAGTCAAGATTTTCCGAACTACGCCCTGTTTGATTCTCACCGATGTGGGATACGTAGGCAACCCTCATTGGGTCCAACCTTATTTTTCAAAATCAAAAGATATGGTCCTAAATAAAATTAGGTGACGCCATTCTTGCATAAATAGCCAAATTGCCCAAACGGGGCACCGGAAGGTTGTTTTTGCAAAAAGTAGCCGCCTGTGGTTTTTTCCAAATTTTGACCCAACTAGCAAACAAAGACCTAAAAACTCCCTACCTGAAGTATTGAAGGGCCGTATTCGCAAAGATGGTCCATTTTCTTTATTACAAAACTTTTTGCAAAAAATAATACTTTTTCGCATTCGGTCAAAATTTTTGTGGTTTTTAATCAAAACAAATGTGCAGGATGAATACAGTTGAAAACATTCCCTTTAGGCCCATCGAGGAAATCCCCTTGGGACTCCATATGTGGTGGAGCGACTGGGGGAAAGTTAGTAGAAAGTGTGCTGTAAAAACTTTAGGCGGACTTACTAGTCTTCTAAAAATCAAGCCAAGGTTAGACATCGTCGAAGCTCTAGTATCGTTTTGGGATCCCGCCCACAACGTGTTCCACTTTTCAGACTTTGAGTTGACACCCACGCTAGAGGAAATAGTGGGGTATGTCGGTCTCGGTGACAATCTTAGAAGTCGGTATTCGGTGGCACCCAGGGCGGTAACTCCACATAAGTTCTTGGATCTTTTGAACATTAGCCGGGACGTCCAAGACCCACCCCTATCCGAAGGGTTCTGCACTTTCTATTTTCTGTACAAACATTATGGAGATCCTCGGGGTTATGAAGTGGACAACACTGGTCTAACTCACAAGAACCGGGCTAAATGGGAGCCCGTCGGGGGCTAGCTTTCGTGGTAGCATTCCTGGGCACCTTAATCTGCCCAAGGAGTGACGGACTCATAGATATCGGACTGGTGGGGATGGCGGATTTCATGATAAAAAAGTCCAATGGAACCCTTATACCGATGGTTTTAGCTAAAATTTACCGCGCCTTGACGATTTGCCAGTCTGTAGGAAAATTCTTTGAAGGGTGCAATCTGCTCCTACAAATCTGGATGATCAAGAACCTCTGTCACCGCCCAAGCTACATGAACTACGGCTTAACCGGTTTGAATTGTATCAAAGAACATGGTACTCGGGTAGAGGGCCAGAAATTTCCTGAAGGCACAGAGGCCTGGCACTCACATTTGAGTTCATTGACTGCCGACCGAATCGAGTGGACATTCGGGTGGCTCCCTGTCGGTGAGGTTATCAATATGTCTGCTGAGGTGTGCTATCTTTTGTTAATGGGTTTGCGAAGTGATGTGTGGCTAGAATTCGTGATTTTAAGCATTATATACCTCGCATTTTATGAGTTTTA